>AYJT01067801.1:0-12035 GCA_001278415.1 Ocimum tenuiflorum
ACTGCAGTCGTACTTTCGTCCGAACACGACCGTTTCACAGACTGCACATATTAAATTTTAGGCATAAGAGAAGTTTTGTATGAGTGGGTGTGAAGGGGCCATCTCTGCACAGTCTTCGTCTATGTGAAAACCGCAATGCTTACTGCAGCTATACCCTCCATCATCACCTTCAAAATATCTGTCACAAAGGGAACAACATTCGAACGAACCCGCAGCTATGGTCGCTACCCAGAAGAGTTGATGATCATGGCCAAAATGATGAATAATATCCTGCTCCTCCTCCATCTCTCACTCTAACAAGTAACCAACTGCTTTTTTAATTTTGTCGCCCTTTTATACGTGAACTCTTTCGTTCACATAATACCTATGAAATCTATCAGAAGGATGAAGAAGTAGATATATATACACCAGAAGGAATTAATCGTAATATTTAGTATATCAACAAAGGTAGAACCAAACAAACCTGCAATCTCAGCAAAGAATAAAGGTAACAAGTGTGAATTATATTTCAAGCTGAGTATATTCTTTTCTTATAACTGTGTTATCAGTACGTACTCATAATATTCTTACAAAAAAAAAAGAAGACATTGCTGGTTGCACTGATACAAAAAGAATAAAGAAGACATCTACAAAATTAAATTAATCATTTAAATTTGAAGGATAAGAAAAGAATCTACGTCAATTTGTGTTTTGGGAGTCGCATATATGGCTCTTTCAATTTTAAACCAAAACGGCATACTTTTGTTCTTAAGACATAAATTACGTGGTTTTGGTATACGGTGTAAAAGTAAATATTAATCCGCGTTGCATGCCTTGATGGTATAGATATAATACGCGATTCCACACGTTCTTTCACACCACGATAGGATACAATTTCACAATGGAATGGAAGTGCGGCATATTTTTTCCTAACCAAAATAATATAGAATATATTTTTCTAGTTGATTAAAAATGTGAGATAAATTTTCATAGTTTCCCTATGTTAGTTTTCCTTTCAATTTTGCGCAACCACACGATCACTAGGAATTTAATTTCAATATTCTAATAGCAACTGTTTATACATGTTCTTTTGGGAAGAAAATAGTTTTGAAAAGAAAAAAAGAAAAGGGGCTAGGAGTTTGACAAAACATATTGCTTGATCATGCATGCTCATTCTATTATCTTTTCTGATTGATGTAGTCAGTGGCTATTATGGAGAACGAATCCTCATTATTTTCCATTTCTGCAAGACTTGTCAGAGGGCTAGCTTGCAGTCGTCGACTCGCTGCGACGAGATCATTTCGTCCAGGCATCCAGCGACGAGATCCACTACGAATTAAGCCGATCCTGTCGCGCTTGAATCTCCACGTTCTTCGCACCATTTTGTAGTGAAATTGTGGATCTGATGCTGATAACTCATTGCAATGAAGAACAGAACATAAAGAACAAGACACAAAGATTCGTAGTGGTTCCAAAACTAATTGTGAGCTCAGTTTTGTCCGTCCACTTCAGGATAGTTCAAGTATACTGAATTTTGGAAGTATCTTCAGAGCTACGAAGATGGTGATCACCTCTCTCAGCTTGATCGATCTGCATGATATATATTTAATTAGATTTCGCAAATTTAAATGTAACACTTTTTTCATTTTCTCAACAACATAACAAGACATAGGTATATCTCAATAATAGTTCAAACTATCAACGAAAATCTCAATTTCAATAATTAGTTATTCTGTAATTATAAGTTTTATTACGATTAAGGAGAATGTGAGTAAAGCAATTAAGGAGTGGGGTGGTTGGGTGGAGGATAACCTTCTAAGATTCATTTCATTTCATTAATATTCAGTCGGCATTCAATGAATCATATTTTTCCAGAAATATCGTTGAGTCAAGTTAAGGCTTCATTTGTCTACGTTTGTTTTTCTCTGCAAAAATGTATTTCATAATTATCAAAAAAAGTAATTTTATCCAAAACAAATGTCAAGCTCCGGTTTGAGTCGGATCGTTAGAACGCGACGTGGGGGCGATGGAAGCGGTTCGATACACAAACATTCTCAACTGATGTAATAAGAACATAATAATTCATAATTTAATCATAACATGTAAACCAACAGTTTAATATTCGGATCCGAATCTTAGAGATACATAATAATAATAATAAAAGGTTCTTGTCAGCAAAAATAAACATAGACTGGTTTTAGTTATCAGAGTTATAGAAATAACAACAAAAGACAATAGCTGGGTAACATATATGACGATATGAAACCTGGAGTCTTATTTAATAGTCGGCTAGTTCAGCTCGAACACTCTCCACCGCTGCTCAATCTGCACATTTAAAAATACATGCAGGGATTGAAATACATTGATTACACTTAGTGAACACATACACGAAAATATACATACATATTTTGGAATGTCATGCCCTGTATCATGGTGACACACAAGGGGTTTTACATAAAGCAATCTTTATGCACACCAAACATTTTCAAAGCAATGCATCGCAAATTTCCATCGTCAACACCATTTATAAACATTCATTATCTGTATCCCTGTGCCAGGAAGTAGGCCTCCTTTATTGCTCATTATGTCAGGCTCCAGTGGGAGTATATCCTCACTGATCGACATTTGAAGTGCACTAGCCTTGATGTCCTCCTTCAGCGTTAAAGCCTGATTCGTCCCAATTATCATCTCAACGATCAGACAGTGGCACTTCAGGCCATGACATTCATAAGAAGAATCAAATCATGCTTTCATTTCATTTCGAAAATAAAACACAATTTATATCATGTTTTGTCTTATAGGTAAGAAAAGTCCACCTCGATTCCCGTGCAATCGGGTGCTTGGAATCCGTTGATGTATACTGATTGCGTTCTGCGAAATACGAATCACTGTATCAAATTTGTTGCTTAATAGATCTTATTTGCTTAATTACACTAGATCGGGATTACTGATCGAATATTGTATTGGTTAGGAAGTACTGACTGGAGTTGAGTCCCCGATTAGTAACATCGAACCTCGCTAGGAATCAGGCTCGGCCCTGGGGTGGGCTAGAAGGGGCCTGGCCCTATAGCCCCAAAAAATCATAAGCCCACATAATATGTTTAATTAAAAAAGGTAATTTTATTCATAAGGCGCCCCAAAATTTATTATTATATTTATATCCTGGTAACCTCAAATATTTAAAATCCATAGAATTCTTTAACGTGGCTCCCTTCCTAATTTGCTCTCAAAACCACCTCTTGACAGACGGCATGCTGAAGAAGGCATAGGAGCATAATTGATATGAGAGGTCAAGGGAGGAAAATCAATTGGAAGGGGAACATTACTGTCGGCATTTTGGAGATGAAGCAAGACAATAATCTCAGGAGCAAGTTTTGTCTAATCTGAATTAGCGCTGGGCTGATCGGGATTATGTATCAGTTGGGGAGAAATTGACCAAATTTTTTGGGGAAGAAAGGGGGGCTTGTCGGTTTAAATTACCACGGACTAGCCCAAGGGGGTGTGGCGGGGCCCAAATCCAAGAAAGTGATTATTCCTTATATGTTTATTATCTAATTAAAAATATAATTTCCATTTCTCTTGCATATTTATGAGATGCCAGCGAATGCGTTCCCTCAAGTTTTTATGATTTCCAGAACTCTATATATAAACTATTCAAAACAAAAACTACTACCACCTCTTTCTCATTATCAATTGAAGGTGAAAATGATTTTTTAGTGTTAGGGTTTTTTTAGCAGAACTATTGTATTATTATTCGGAATTAGGGTTTTCTTTTAAAAAAAACTAGAAATAAAATAGAAAATGTCAAGTGCTAAATAATAATTTTTTAAATTTTATAAAATAGGAAAGTTAACTAAATCTAACGTTAATTTGCGTGAATCAAGTTCAATAGTTTGTTTGGTGTTATTTTTTGTTTAGGTTGTATGGTTATATTTGTTTGCTCCAACTTTTCGGTACTTTAAGATGCTTGTATACAACATATTTAAAGTTAGTAATTCAAGAAGTTTGTACATAATATTTGTGGTCCTGTTTCTCGTTTTGGCCAAGGCCCCGAGATTGTCAGGGCCAGCCCCTACTAGGGATAGTGGAGCTTGAATTTGATTTGATTTCATTTTAGTGGGGTTCAGTCGGATTTTCCATTACATGGTACGTTTTAGGTGTTTTCTCGATTTACGCACAAGCCAGGTTTGAGAATTTCGAAAAAATTGGATCACATGTAAAAGTTGATCTGGAATATCTTTATCTCGAGAGGATTGGTTTGAAATATGTGAAAATTAACAAATTTCGTACTTATAATAACGATAGTTCGTGTACACCGACTATGGGTTTTAAATGATTTTGGTTTTTAGGGTTAGTATTAGTATATAATAATGCTCAGGATTGTGAATTTTTGAGTTTGGGGGTCCCGGCTTTGAAACGGGTCAACCGGAGTCAAAACAGGTCAAACCGGTTAAGCCAGCAGGGGTCCATTCAATCACTCCTAACATGATGAAAATATATAGTCATGATCCCTAAACTCCATATAACATAAATATACAACATTTAAACACTAAAACACAACCGATCATCATCTCCGCCGTGTGTCATTTTCTCTACTTTATTGGCGTTGTTTCCTCACTTGAGTGTGATCTACTTGTTCATAACTTCACACCTTATTGTGGTTTGAGTTTACCGACATGTATGGCACAAATTTGCAATTTCCAAAAAGTGATGATGGTGTGGCGAAACTGGTCATTCGGATGAGCTCGTTGCTCGTGGAGTTTGTTTAAGATGTTCACGTTGTCATCATACACACATCTGTGCTACACACATTTGCAAGAACTTGTCATGCAAATTAACACATTTGCATGTAAATATATTTACTATTTTTTACATTTGAAGTTGCACTGTTTGTTCGCATGGTATTAAATCTTTGCCCATAGAGTTTCATTGCATGAGATTTTTAATTACACTCGAACTTTCGCGATCAGTTGGTGCCCGTGGTTCACCGTTGGTGAAATGACGAATTTATTCCGTTTAATTAATTTTAAAAATTAACTCCAGGATATCGAATTTTCAGTTGTCAAAACATGTCGCACCGTTATATCAGGTTTTAAATTACGAACACAACGGTATATTGAGTTCGTTAAACAAAATACATTTAATTGTCGGACTCGTTACCTAAAATGAAAATAAATCAGGGAGTAATAAGGGGATTTATTACTTCTTAACTAAACCCTAAACTAACCCTAATTAAAAAGCCTACCCCTCAAACCCATTCCAATCACTCCCGACATTCTCATCCCCTCACTCTCTCTCTATCTGAAACTCAAAACCATTAGGATTTCATTCCCTCTCCTCCACCGTCCCTTCTCCTCATCCCCTCACTCTCTCTCGCGACTGATTCAGAGGGTTTCAATCCTCCCCATCTGACGCCCCTTCTCCTCATCCCTTCACTCTCTCTCGATTGGTTGCGATCAATCCTCAATCGCCACCCCTTCCTCAGCAATGATGAAGAAGATGGGAGATCTATTTCCAGATCTCCGCGATGAAGATGATGACACCGTGTGGGGTGAAGGTGTTTGGTCTACCGATGAGGGCTTTGGCTTTTGCTCCCTTATCCCCATGTCTGTCTCCAATTTCCCTTCTGATTCGGCCGTTGATAGTGCCGATGGCTTCGTCCCCAACACGGTGGACGAAAGCACTATGGTGGATCTGCTTCTGAGCGGTCCTTACACCATGGAGGTCACGTGGTTGGTGGTTGAAGAACATGAGGCTCGATTTCCACTGGAATCCAAGAGGGCTCTTGTTTAGCAATTTTGGGAAATTCAATTCCCTAATATTTGGTTATTTCTATCCCTGATATTCGATGATTATATTTGATTGGATCTGATTTGGGTTCTGATTTGGTTCTGGTTTTGAGTTGATCTGATTTGGGTTTTGATTGGATCATATTTTGTTTGTTGTAATGAATGTGTAGATAGAAGTGGCTCTATTTATAGAGTTAATTTAGGAGAAAATTTGAAATCTGAAAATTTTGTATCAAATACTTTATTTTTTCAGATTTTCAAATCTGAAAATTTTGTATGAAATGAACTTCTTTGTCTTTTTTTTTCAAATTTTCAAATATAAAAATTTTGGCTCCAAATTTGAATTTTTTGGATTATTATTAATTCCATTGATGCTTAAAAGTTAATTAACTCACTAATAAATCATTAAATTCCCTCATCATTTAACTCCTTGGTTGTTGTGCCAAAAGCAAATGGGACTAATAAGGGGGATGGAGGGAGTATAAAATTATTGCTTGTATATTGTTAGGAATATGTTGTATTTGGATGATTGTCAAACACCACTAGTGCAGTTAACTTGAATAGGATTGATTTTAGAATGTAACAGTATATGATTATATGTAATCCCTTAGGTTGAAGGACACCACAGCTAGTTCTGCCAGTTGTGAGCATTAGAAGGCACAGTTGTTTCAAGCAGCTGTGATGTACTCAGCTGTGAGATTTTGATTCACAGCTACCCATACAACCTTGTTAAGCTTAGTTGTTAGCTGAAGACAAAAAGAATTAGAAGATTTCAAAGCTGACACTCAAATCAACTTTCTATCACTTCGAAAAGGTTGAAGTGATTTTCCTAGTCAACGTTAAACACAGTTTTAGCTGAGAAGCAGAAGAATATTAAAAGTGACAAGACGTACAACAAAGCTGACCTACTATTGTACCTTAAAGATGGTCAGTCCTCGGTTATTATCCAGCAGATAATAACTTTATCCGACTTTTCAGCAGAAAAAGAGGATGATAAAGCTTGCTTTTGAGTACTGTAATACCCCGAGCTCACGGGGTGGGAGCCCATAGCGATATAACAGCATAATGGGCCCATTAACAAGTACTTGGACTATTCTCACATTACCAAAATAGTTATCCCAAGTTGTTAGAGAGTCCATTACGCCCACCTTATAAACTATAAAAAATTCTAGTGCTCAACCAATGTAGGATATTACATACTTCCCCCGTTTGAGACACAACGTCCTTGTTGTGTTAACATTAATAAAGAACCACCCCAGGGCCCGAGAGAGCTCGTCCAGGGTCGACTCTGCTGCTATTTGTAATGCCCCGAGCCATGGGGACCCCATAGCAATACGACGACATAATGGCATGCTAACAACTACTTGGCCCGTCCTCGCATTGCCAAAATGGTTAACCAAGTTGTTAGAGATTCCATTAAGCCCACCTTATAAACTATAGAAAATTCTAGTACTCAACCAATGTGGGATATTACAAGTACAGTAACGACTCCATTTGCAGAAACTAAAAGGAAGGATTTGTCCGTTGTCTCACAACGAACACTATTCAAAATTCTTTCCTATAAATAAAAGAGACGAAGGAAGAAGAAAAAGTTACTGACTTGTATTCTCGGGCTCAAGCTCTCTCTGACCTCTCTGCAACTCTAAGCCATCTTCTGAGTTCTAACTCGAGACATTTCTCCAGTGGTCCAAAGCCTTCAGCTAAGGATACTTAGACGTTCTTTAATAAATCATTGATCAAAGAACCAATCACTAAAACCAATCATGTTCTTGAAGAGAACTAAAAGCTTCAAACCCTTACTGATCAAGAAGCCTAGGAGTCTCTGGTAAAGCTTCTATGATCAGCTGTGCCTGCAAACAAGGAAGACGAAGTCTTCCGTTTTAGAAGAATCCTAGTTGTAAATCGTGTTAACTCACCGTGTATAACAAAAATTAGTGGATTCCCTTCGTCTGATGGAAGAGAGGACGTAGGATTGTTTTAATCTGAACCTCTATAATTTCTGTCTCTTTACAACTTCATTCAAAATCTATTTAAGTATTCAAAGCCCAGCTACCTCTTAAGTAGATGGAGTATAGCTATAATAAACTTATATAAACATATTCGACTAAACAAACATTTCGATAACCCAGCTGACTTGTCAATCGGTCAGCTAAAATTAAGTTCGGGCTCATCATATCCGCAACTGATTTATTGCTAATGCTTCCGCACATTATTCATCTCAGATTTGGGACCAACAAGTGGTATCAGAGCATTTAGTCCAAAAGACTAACTGTTTTGTGTCACTAAGGACCAGATCCATATCTTTCCTTAAGTTCTCTTATTGCGAGGACGCCTTTCTGTCACCATAGATGACATCTACCCAGTTACCCAAGTTTTCCATAGAAAATTATACTAGCTGGAAGAGGAGAGTCAAAACTCATCTTTTGAGCCAGCACGAGGACATGTGGTTGGTCATTGAAGAACGACCATTGAGAATTCAAAAGGTTAATACCAATCACAAAAACCCCAACCAACCAGAGTACATTGAGAAGCCACATGCAGAGTGGATCTCAGATGACAAAAGATGTCACCAACTAGAATATCTGGCCCAAGATATTCTCTTCTCCACGCTCGATAAAGAGCAGATGAAGAACGTGGAGAAATGCAAATCAACCAAGGAAATCTGGGATTTTCTTGAGGATCTTTGCAAAGAATCTGAGCAGATCACGCGCAACAAGTTACAGGTTTGCGATGCTAACCGGTGAATCTATCTGCAGATGGAGGCCCGGTTCAACTCTATAGTTAGAGAGCAATCAACACTTGGGAGGACATATCTAGTTGCTGAGCTCAATGCAAAAATCTTGGCACGCATGCCAAGAGAAGACTGGTTCGTGAAGGTTATAGCTCTCTAAGAGCAGGACCTGTACAAAATGCCAACGAAGGATGTATTTGCCTCTCTTCGAGCACATGAATTTGACCTAGCTCGGATGAATGAGCATGAGGCCAAAAAGGCTACCGAGCAGCCATCAAAGCTGGAGGATGCTACTCTCTTCGTCAAAAAGAAGTTCTTTCCGAGGAAGCAGCAAAAGATGCAGTTCATAGTTTCCTCAGTTATACTAGTCGAGAAGCCATCCACATAGACTGAGAAAACCCCAACCAATAATGTCCAAGAGCTGGAAGAGTAGATGAGGGTACTCACGAGAAGGCTTGAGAAAGCCAAGCTAAAGGCTCAAGCCGAGGAAGATAACAAGTCCGATAAGTCGCACTTCAAAAGGCGATAGTAGCAGACATGTTTTCAATGTAACTCTTCCAACCACATAAAATTTGATTGTCCGCAGGTTAGTGAAGAAGAACGAGCGAAGCTAAAGAGGAGCTTCTAGAAGAGGGTAACCAAGGCTTATGCTGAATCCATTCTTACCAGAACGGACATGGTAAACTTAGCCTACGACAATGAACTCGTAGAGACAGATTTGACCAGCAGCTCGAAAGACAATCGGGAGCATCTCGTCGCATTCATGGTTGACATCTAAGAGGACACTGAAACTGCACTTACCTCAGCTGAGGATGAGGTAACTGAGCTTTTACAGTCCTCGCATATGCATGATCATGAAAAGGAAGACTCAGTGTCGTGTCATTTTGACTCTGAGGACTTAACATTGGAATCCCTTGCCAAGGACTTCAACTACATGTGCACCATTCAGTCAAAAATTTCTTAGGTAATCGCATCTTTAAAAGACAAATTTTTGAAATTCACAGTTCTGCTGGAAAGTGCTTAGTCACTAACAGCTGTTAATGAAAAGCTAAGAGGAGAAAACTCGGCTCTCTCAGCTGAATTGGAAATTCTCAAAACTAAAAACCTCGAGCAGGACAAAATCCTTGCATCTTTCAGGACAAAATCCTTGCATCTTTCAATAAGAGCTCGAGAGATTTAGAGCATTTGATTAGCATATAGAAAACATGCACGGAAAATAGTGGGTTAGGTCATTGACCCATCAACTTTGAATGACAAATCATTCTTATGCATAAATAAAGCTAAGGAGAAATTGTTTTCCTCCCTACAATAACCCTAACTGGCCAGTCATTTAGGTCAGCTGCAGTTACCTCAGCTATCCAGCCGAAGAAGGTCCAGCGAACTAGAAAGCCAAATATCCTTTCAAAAGCTGTTCAGCTAAGGAAAACTCAGTTGCCTAGGGCACTAGCTACTCCTTACCCCAGCTGTGCGAAAGCAAGCTAGAGATACCCCAGTTCTGTTAAATCAGACTGGAGACCCTCAACCAACCGAATCCCTCCAAGGGAGAGACTCAGCTATGCTGAGTACACCAGGCTGATTGAGAGGTCCAACCGACAAGGAATCGAATATCAATCCAAAAAGTCCAAAATGGTTTTCCGAGGGTTAGATCCTTGAGGTTATTTCAGAAAGCCAGTTCTAGCTAGGAACACAACTAGAAGACATAACTTCCACACACATACACGTATTAACAAAAAGCATCACGACGTATGTTTTAAGATTTAAGGATGAAAATGAAGGCAGTGAAACAAGCTGCTCAAAAAAGGCCAAAATAAAAATCAAACAAGTATGGATCCCCAAAGAGTTCATCAATGTGCTGACCCCTCTAGACCCAAAATAAAAACGGGTACCATAATCATCATTCTCTGTGATTGCACGTCACAAAAGAAAGCCGCCAGTTGTGTAGGAAAGAAGATCTGTTGTGGATTCTGGACAGCAGCTGCTCTAGGCATATGATTGGGATCAAAGATATCATGTCAGATATCAAACCTTTCAACGGACCCTCAGTCATCTTCAGGGACAACTCCAAATAAAAGATCGTAGCACTGTGGGTAAAGTGCAGATCAATGGAGTAACCCTCAATGGTGTCTCGCTTGTGGAAAATCTAAAGCACAATCTAGTGAGCATCAGTCAGCTTGGAGAAAATGGATACAAGACGGTGTTTGCCAAGAGTGAATTCCTCCTCAAAGATTGCGTTTCCAAAGAAGTAGTCATCCAAGGGATCAGAAAAGGAGGATTGTACATCGTAGACCGAAATAAAGAAAATTCCAGCTCATGCCTGATATAAAAAAGCTGATCAGAGACAAGCTAGTTGTGGCACAAGAGACTTAATCACCTCAATTTCATGACGATCAACCATCTGGTGAAGCATAAGTTTGTGGAAGGTCTACCAGCTGAAGTCATGAAGAAGGAAGGAGCCTACGGAGCTTGTCAGCTAGGAAATCAAACGATAACATCCTTTAAAGAAAAAGCTATCGAGCCAAGCACTTCCAGAGTCCCGGAGCTGCTTCACATGGACCCATTCGAACCAGTTACTCCCCAGTTAGTTGCAGGGCCTTCACATTAGTTGTGATTGACGACTTCTCCAGATTCACATGGGTGGAGTTTCTGCAGAGCAAACCTGAGGTGAAGATGGCTTTGGCGGAGCTGATTCTGAAGGTTCAAAATGAGAAGAACTGCCGAGTAGTCAGAATCAGATCAGACAATGAGACAAAGTTCTACAATGGGCCAATTATGAACTTCTGTGTGGATTATGAGATCAGTCACTAACACTCAACTCCAAGGACACCGCAGCCAAATGACTAGCAGAAATAAGGAACAGGACATTGAAGGAAACTGCACGATCCACGCTATCAAAGGCAAAAATTGGTCAAAGCTACTAGGCCAAAGCTTACTTTGTTTATGTTGTATATAAAACTAACTGTTTCCATGCGTTTTATATAACAACTAGTCTGTTTATCTCGAATAACTAGGGTGGATCGTGTAGCGTGTAGGAGATCGCAGTGATTGCATGATCGGTAACTCTAAATGAGTTATCAACTGTAATCATAGCTGAGGTGACTTGAGGAAGAGTCGTCGCTCTAGGCTGCAGTATATTCGAGAAATAGCTTAACTAGGTTGTTTGATATATTGGTACGTGCGACGTATTGATTGGATCACATTGATATGTATTATCTTATCTGACCTGAGTAGAGAATCAAGATCTCAGTGATTTAACTGAACCTAGCTTAATAGAATTGAAGTTATATATATGCCTTGTATATTACTTTGACTTACTATGGGTGGGAGCTTTTTGTCAGCTCAATAATCTCTGTATCTTGGGTAGCAGCAAGTCATATATGATAAGCTATAAGTTCGTATTAAGTGACCACATCCGATTGAGGATGATGACACTCCTTTGAGGTGTTCATAAGACTTATCGTACTAAACACTGCAGGTTGATTAAGTTCAGGTGTGATAATTAGGATGAACTGTGTGACTCGAGGAAATTAAATAAGAGA
>AYJT01067815.1:0-22059 GCA_001278415.1 Ocimum tenuiflorum
CGGAGCGTTTCCTCAGAGCCATGGCGCATGAAAATACTCAAAAAAAGAAGAAGAAAGATGATAGAAGTAGTAGTAAAGCCAAGCCGGCGGCTTCCTCGTCTGAACCGAAGTATTCGAAGGCGGCCCGGAGGTTTTACAATGAGCGATTCCGGGAACCTCCGCAGCGGGTCGCAAAGGTACTGGCTGCTGCAGGAGGTAAACACTAGAGTTAATTTTTACTCGTCTAATCGAAATGTTCTCTGATAATTAAATTTCGAAATGTGGTGTAGGGAATGCATAATTGTAGTGAAGGGGTAGAGTCATAGATGTGCTTGATATGCAGGAATCGTTGAGATATTACACATGCCTTCCTACTTGGTCTAGTAATCTATGAGAGATAACGTAGCATAATCCTCGTTAAATCTCAAACGGAGAATAGTGAATCAAACAGGTTTCTGTACTGAGTGTATTAGCGGTTAACATTTTGTGTTATTGTTTAATGGACAGTGGCATCTAGGAGAAGTTGTGAAGAACTAATTTTTAAAGGGAAGGTGACTGTCAATGGCTCCGTATGCAACACGCCCCAGGTTCCTTTCGCAATTATTTTAGGTCTTGAATCGATGAATAATTTTCGAGTACATAGTGTGGGACTTTGTCATCTTCCATTAATATTCAGTAATTTTTCATTCTTTTTATATTTATTGGTTTTCTGATGATGGGCGCAGACCAGAGTAGATCCTGGTCAGGATGTTATATATGTTAATGGAAGCCGTCTGGCAAAAAAGCTCCCTCCTAAGGTTTATTTTGCCTTGAACAAGCCAAAGGGGTTTGTCAAACTTTACTCTATATCTAGTTATCTTGCCATGTAAATTTAGCTCCATTATTTACCTCAACTGACGGAGTTGATGCAAAAGTGCAAATTTTACAGATATATATGCTCAGCTGGAGAAAAGGAGACGAAATCTGTAATCTCTCTATTTGATGATTTTATGAAGAGTTGGGTACGAGGACTACTAAGTTTTTTCACAGACCTGTATCTCAATGAGCAAGTATATTTTTTCTTAGATCCTGGTCACTGAAATAAGATATCTGATCTATTTGTGTCAGAATAAAAGGAACCCTGGAATACCAAAGCCAAGACTCTTTACAGTTGGCCGTCTTGATGTTGCCACTACTGGGTTAATTTTAGTAACAAATGATGGTATAGCTATATTGCATGAATTATTTATTGATTTGCACGTTGATATATTTGGCCTGATGAATCAAATCTTATATTTGCTTTTTAGGTGAGTTTGCCAATAAGATTTCACATCCTTCGTCCAATTTATCCAAGGAGTAAGGATTTGCTTCCACATTTCTCTTGCTGAAACTGTTACATAGTCTCATTCATGAACTTACAGCTGTACTTCCATTTCTACTTTAAGATCTTCAACTCATTCCATCTCATATTGCGTATGATCTTTAGCAAACTACATTGACAAAAATGTTCATTTTGACTTTGGCCTTGTTAAATTGGTTTATGGTAGATCTAACAAATGCACTCCCAATTTTTTGGGTGCAGATACATTGCAACTATTAATGGTGTGGTCACCAAGCGGCACTTGCTTACCATTAGTGAGGGAACAGTTATAGAAGGTGTTCATTGTACCCCTGATCTAGTGGAGTTGCTACCACAACAGCCAGATATTTCAAGACCTCGGCTTCGCATTGTGGTACTGCTGTAACTTATGAATATTTTCTTAAAATGTTATTATGACTAAACTTTGTGTTTGTGTTGGTTGCTGAAGCGGCATTTATGTAAAGACTTTCATCATACACAGTTGTAGTCTGCTCAATCCTTTGCATTTTAGAAGAAGCATCCAGTATGATCAATGGAATTGTTGTGCTTATTAGATAGTATCTGTATCTGGGTACTCTGGTAGATGTTTCATATAACTGCATGGGCTGGATGATGTCTGATGCAGTTCCTGCTAAAATTTTGCTTCATTCTTTCCCCGAACAGCTTCCGAACAGAGATAACAATTGCACGCGTTAGATAGTGTCAATCTCGTAATTTTAATAATAGGAACGGTAAAAATTTGGTTGCATTGTCTTGAAGGACCATCTTATCCATCAACTTTCTTGTTAATATGATCGTAAACTAGCTCCTATATCTGATCTTTCTATATACTATTAGCCCTGCATAAATTTTTTCCAAACTTTGTGGTGGGACTGCGGACGCCAGCTTGAAGTTTTTGGACTTGAAAGTAGGAAAGCAGCTTATTGTGTTATCCAAATAGGAAATTGTTAATTTTCATGGTTTCCAATTTGTTACTGTCAAATTCAAGTTGAATCAGAATTATATAACAACATATTGTTTCCTTAATGGGCAGCTTCATGAAGGAAGAAACCATGAAGTGAGAGAACTTGTTAAAAATGCTGGACTTCAGGTACTATGGGATTGTAGCGCGCTTTAGCGTACTATACTTGATTTTTGGATGGATAACAATACTTGATGATAAACGTGTGGATTTTAGCACTTCTGACTTTTTTGCTGTTTTGCTGGAGCAAAAAATCAGTAAATCATCTGAACTTTAATTTTTTAAACTACGGAAGAACTTTGTGATAATGAGGACCAATTTGTTCAGAATCCATAGGCCTTTTATTACTAAAAAGTTGCAGTGGTAATATTGATTCTTATTCACATCACTTTCCTCTCCAGTTTACGAATTTGTATTTTAGAATACTATCTTTTTCCAGTATGTCTGTAGGGTTAATGCCTTTCTTGTTTAACCTTCTTTGCTCGTTTCAGATTCATGCCCTGAAGCGTGTGCGAATTGGTGGTTTCAGGCTTTCATCAGATCTTGCGTAAGTTTATTGATCTTTCTAATTTAAAACTTGTGTGATGCATCAGACAACAGTAATTTTTAACATTTCCATATAGCCCTTGAATAATATCCTGTATAATTCTTTCCACGGTAGATTTTCTTTTTTTCCTTGGTGTCG
Source organism: Ocimum tenuiflorum (assembly GCA_001278415.1). Taxonomy (NCBI): domain Eukaryota; kingdom Viridiplantae; phylum Streptophyta; class Magnoliopsida; order Lamiales; family Lamiaceae; genus Ocimum; species Ocimum tenuiflorum. The sequence goes on from AYJT01067815.1 coordinate 2,965, forward strand.
GATTTCAAAATGGCTGAAAACTTGGGAGATAGTAGTGTGTGACAAAAATTGCGTGTGAATGCACATTGGGCAGGCTAGGGAAGCATGCAGAAGTAAGCGGGGCTAATATGAGAGCACTGGGTTGGAAGAGTTAAGAGCAGAGTTATCTTCCAAATCCAGATACTACTACATTCTTTATCCAGATTTGCTGAGTCGCATATTATTGTAACAAGCCTAGCCTAGACTAATTAGTGTTGGGAGATGGGAAAATGTCGAATCTTAGTCCAGTCATGTATAGTTTATTGCATGCAAGAATACGCATGTGTTGTAATGTTGTTCTCTTGAAATGACGCAATCCATATAGTATAGGTTTTGATGTAGAAACGGTTGGACGTGTGGAAAAATTGTCGCCTACTATCAGGGCCTTTTTAAGGTTGAATTTGTTCTCTCAGTTTTATTCATATTCAATAGGGTTACTGGGGGAATACTAGCTTATAATTGTTGCACTTTTTTCAGAATTATGCCGACGCTTGGAATATGCAAACCTTTCCGGAGTTCTTCAGAAACATATAACTCGGCAGACCGCATATTTAAATGCAGATCTATTTTCAATATACCTTTTACTCACTTTTACAATCTTTTAAACGATTACAAATTTTAAAACAATCTTTTAACTTTTACTCGTTTCTTTTAATTTTCTCATAAACTTTTACTATTTACAAATTTCAAATAACTTTTAATTTGTTTTCAATTTCTACGTAAACTCCCAAAACCTACAAATTTTAACATATTTTATTACTTTTTGCAAATTTATCAAGTACTTACTTTTGCAATTTTCACATTTGACTGTTGCAAATTTCACCACTACAATTTTCACATAAACTTTTAGATATTGCAGATTTTTATATACTTTTTACAAATTTTGACATCCCAATTTTCCTTCTTGCGAAATCACATGTCATGTTTAACCAATTTTTTATGCATTCATGGTTCAGTAATGCGTGAACTTCACATTGCATTTAACCTTCACTTATTGTATCTTTTCATTAAAATGCATTATAAAGAAGTAACATCTTTAAATTGGAATGAATTCACCTTCCGTTCCGGAAGTTGACGCTGCATCACTAAATTGATAATACTTTTATAGTGCCATGAAATTTAAGATTCCTGGAGCCAAGGTACCACTAAAAGTTGAATGTCATATTTTCGCAACCCTGGTAGCTCAATCTCAGTCATATACGAGTTCATGTTCATGCAAACTTGATGTCCAAATAGTTCAAAGCTGAAATTAAAAGCTAAACTCAAAAGTTGAAGTTGATTCTATACCACCACCCTACCATATAGCTAGATAGCTAACATTATCAAGGAAACATCAACTAAACTCCCAATTGCTACCAATTATAGAGTTCCAAGAAGAAGAGCTAACAAGTAATATATTAGAATACATATACGACTAACCTATTTGCTACAACAACAAGAACGATGTTTGCCGTTCCATTTTCTTCATTAAATCCGACATAATGGAGTAGAAGAATGGTTATTGCTACAAATGATGCTGATACGCCTGTAGTATATCTTCACGAACTAATACTGATAATCTAATCAAAAAGCCCCTCGTCGTGCCAGATATCAACCAGAAAGTCAACCATCTCCTGCAAAATTGCACAAATTCATCAATTCACGCAAGTTGTTCTCATGAAAACCAGATTCATACAGATTATAATGAGTTTTATAGATGTGTGTATTGGGGAAGCATGTCATTGAAGAGCCTAGGTGACTTACAGGTAAAGGAATTGGCTCGTGGAACGGCTCGTGGGTTGAGAGCAGATCTTCGTAGGTTGTGGACCAGCTGCAAGAGCACATCACGAAGCATGATATAGATATTATAAAGATGAATAATATTTGATGACATGAACATGTTGGCAAGCACTCTGCGTTCTTTGTGGGACTCAGAGAAAGAGACTGGATTACTATTCTCTAAGCTTAAGCTCTCATCAGTTTCATCAACGATTACAGTTATCTTGGTGCTGGAAAACAAATTTAAACTGTGGATATATTAACATATAAAGTCCCATATTTGTCAGATTGCCGGTGGTGGTGAAATTTCCATGGCATAATTGCGAGTTTGTTGGTATTTGGTTGTGTTCGGATATGATACTGTTTTATTGATAATGACCCATAAAGTCTTGCACAACACAACACACCCTTGTCGGTACTTGAATTAATCTGATATGGTAGCATGTGTCCGCATCTAGCATGATCAAACTGGAACAAATTGCATTTTCATTGTATGGACACGCAATCACAAGATTTGGCCAAAAAACGAACATGTCATAGCAAACTGGAAGCCTACAGGTTCCACCAATCTTAAACCCAAAAGCAAAAATAGAAGAAGAATTAATTATGTTAGATTAACAATCACGCCTGAACCCCTCAGAAACTAAGTGTTGATGAAGCTTTTCAGTTTCAAGAAACCATATGCATATGAAAGGCCCAGTTAGGATTGATGTGGGGAGGTGATCTTTTAAGCCAGAATGTAGTTTGCTTAATTAGTTAATAAGTATTACTTCGTCTCACACGTCCTAAAACGTAAAAGTGACAAGTTTTCTCAGAACATAACTATATTACATATCTGGTAGAGAACAATTAATGCGAAAAATGCTCATTCAGGTGTACATAGTAATCCCCTACATTTAGACACTAGACTACTATCACACTAATGCGAATTCCTTTTTAGGTATCAAATCTGCATTATTCATTTATTGGATAAAAGGAGTTTGTTTGTCTACCTTATAATTTGATCCTTTGTTGTTCTGTCCGACCTCTGAGAAGCATCTCCAATCCATTTTCTCCTGCTCTCATCCCATGCAATTGCAGCTGCATAGGATTTAGAAAAATTAAGAACTGGCATTTTACATAACTTCATAGTTTGTTGTTTTATTAAATATGTATCATTTTATCAGATAACCATCTGTGAATATTTGACTGTTAAATGGGTGAGTATGCTTCACAGTGAAGTCATCTATAACAATATCAACTCCCGGAACCTCTTTCCTCGACAAAATAATCTGAAGTTTAGGCAGACAACAAACAAGCAATATTTACCATGATTAACAAACTTTGAAGTGCTCAGATTATTCTCCGATGGCTTTTTTGGTACATTGGCTGAAGGAGCAGAATTTTCCAAAGGCTTCTTCTCATTATTGTGGGAAGCTCTACCATTTCTTTCCATCATGCGTCGAATGAATAACCATTCCCCTTTAGTAAGTGTCTGCAAATATTGGTCTTCAACTGTTGGAACGTTGTACCATGTACGAACTGTATAAAATTGTGCTAGGTTAGGCTAAGAGACTGATTTGCATAAAAGGGAATGTGAAAGGAATACACTTTGTAAATCTAGTAGGCAACACTGAAATTATCATGAAGATCTTCATATATTGATATGGCACTGACTTTCTTCATTAGCTTATTTGACATAGTTGCATTAGTATTAGACAGCACAACAAAATTAATACATTTCAAATATACTCATGAAGAAACTAACTCTTCTTGTTCCCATACATGCAAAATATTGAACAACATCTGGAAGTCGAACACAAAATTTTCCCATTCTCATGCTCAGAAATATTAGCTGTGATTCTCAAAACAGAGGCAAAGACGAAGAATCAATCAACTTACCAAAATTTGAATCAATGATATGCCCCCTGGCCCTGTATGCCAAGTATTGGCAATCAGCGGAGTTCAATCACTTTAACTGTCAAGAATTTTCTTTCCAACAGAGACCTACAGAAGTTGAATAAAAAAATCAATTATGCTGATTATTACCTGATAAATGGAAAGGGAACAAAAACCCTCTTCTTTCTTTGTGAGATAACATAATGAGAGAGCACGGTATGATGTAACGTTAGATCATTATCAATAATAACAAATAAGCAACTCATTCACATGCAATGGAGTAGGAGAAACAGGTAACAGTTTTGCAGGCATACTCCATTACTCACTATTATATTCAAAGAATGCTTAGTTCTTACCTGCTTTTCAGCCTTTCTCCTTCAAAGCAAATATGATTATTCATGAATATAGTGAGCCCATTCTTCATCAACTTTCACTAACACTATAGGATTATTACCCAATTATGCTTAGTACAATTTTGGACAATACCAAGAAACACGCATTTATGAGCACAACCTCCAGACAATTTATCCTTTGAATGCCAAAAAAGAAAGAATATATTCAACATATCTCCATAAATAAAATACCCCGGAGTCCCTGCCTTCCATTAATGATCCTAATCATCATCAGGTCAAATGTAATTTTCTCAATCTCAAGATCTTCACACGTTTCACCATTGCATTCATAAAAAAAAGGGTAACTAAATTTAATTTACATTACGTGTTCTTAAATGAATGTTAGATTCAAAATAATTGATCTGGAATACAACCAATCTCCCGGTAATCATTACCATGAATCACAATTTTTTCCCACCATCCACATCTGAAGCCATCAAAAGTCCCATTCTTTATAAAGACAACCCCAGATTTTAATAAGAGCTTGCATATTATTAATAAAGAAAAGGGAGAATAAAAACATAAAAACCCAAGAAAACAATAAAAAGAAAAACGAAAAACATATAAAAGCAAGAAGAAAGAGAGAGAGTTTGTACCTTTAGTGAAGGGGGCCAAAGCAAGGAGAGAAAAAAGAAAGATTTACGAATTGAGAGAGGGCATGTATATATAGGCAGGGCAGCGCATGTGGGCTAGAGAATATGCAATATGTCGCTGTCCTTGTTGGGTTGCATTCTATTTCTAACCCCCTTCCTCTTTATCTCTCTTCTGTCTCGATCCAGCTGACGTGGAGGAGGGACACTATCAAGATAAGCTTTTGATTCGTGTGGAAATCTCAATTCTCTAACCAAAAATAAATCTGCAGCTGTTATTTGCGGTAATATTAACTTATTTTAGGTAAATGTATCTGTATGGAGATTCAGTATTCAATACAGAAATTGTTCGCGAGAATCAATTTGCCGTATGTTTATGCGGTCGGAATAGAATTCACAAACATTGATGGCAATGCCAAACCTATTTCAAGTGGGAGAGTGACAAATAACTGTTTTGTTAGTTTGTGCGACCAAATCCACACGCAAATCTCATGGATAAATAGGACATAAATATTCATTTGACCCTGATAAATAGGACATTAAATAGCCCGGTTAGATTTCCGATGCAATTTGGAACTTTTATGTTCGTAAATTTTGATGGGTCATAAATCATAATTAGCTGCAATACAGGTAAAATTCATAGTTAATCTTGATACCTGTATAATCAAATGTCACTCACCAACATGTAAAGCTAAAATGCATCAAATTTAGTCATGTATCGTATTGATCGTAATAATTATTGGCTCACAACTATAATTTACTCGATTATTCAATTCAATTAAAAATCCTTAATATTCACACATATAAAAGCGATACATCTCGGGCATTAATCTGATTATGGTATTATAAAGATTGAAATGTCTAATAATCTTAAAGTATTATGTTATTTGAAATTTTTTAGTTGTGATATGGTGGGGTTGCCATTCATATCAATATTTTCATAAGGTACATCACATCTATTTATATATTAAAGGAGTACCTTTTAGGATTCTCTTTTTTCCCGTCAAAAATAATTTCTATAAATATCTTTTACATAAATATAGAATAATTTCTATGATATGTTACCTGAGAGAGTTGGACATTAGCTAACATTAAATTCACACAAATTGGTCATGCAATTAGTTTTCTGTAACAATTAATTACTAATTAATTGACCGGAATATAAGCAATCAACACAACACACAATACATTATTAATTATTTAACTGGGCATTTATATCAATATAAAGGATCGTAATCTAAATTAGGCGGTTCTTACTAATTAGTTTTAATTAAAAATAATTAATTCAATTGTTAATTTACATTTCATCACATAATACCGAAGATGAGTTCCTGTTTGAATAATTTTGTCATTTTATAATTAATAGGACAATTTCATTAAACTATATTTATGCTAATTATAAAAGATTCTATATTGATTAGAGTTCTTTATCACTCCCACCTATAAATATTCTTCAATAGTTCAACCACCATTACCATTATAATCGATTTTGAGATTTGAGATTCTACTTTGGACATTGTGCATTTTCACTTTGTTCAAACTCAATTAGATATACATATGTTTTTCCTTGATTTTACGTAGAAAGACTGTAGTATTTATACATCGAGGAATTATTATTTTTTATCTATCACCGCGAAAACGGTGTATTTGGTACATAGTGTAATTAGACCATACATGCAATGGAGAAAAAATTGACGACGTTCGTTGATGTTGCCACACTAAATAATAAGATTTTTGTTTTTGTTTTTATCATTAGTGATGATAAACAATAATAAAAACACTACGATAAAAACTTATAACAATTCCTCGATAACAATTTTTACATTTTCATAAATCTATTAGTACTTTTATATTAAGAAAACTATTTATGCATTTTTTGTTTGGATTTTATAGTCCATTACACTATTGGGTTCAAAATAAATAAAGGTTTAATGGACTATAAGATTCAAACAAAAATGCACAAATAGTCTGTTTAATATAAAAATAATAAAAGATATATGAATATATAATAGTTGTTTCTGATAAATGTGACAATTACTATCAATTAAAAATTATCGAATAAATTAAGATTAAAAACGAAATAATTATAATCATAAATTTTTTTGTTTTGTTTGTATTTTTATGTAATCATAGAGATCGATTAATTGCAAAAATATAAGAAATTATATATCTAAAGTATTTTATCAATTACGTCAATTCGCCACGCATGATATGGGGGACAATCTAGTATTAAAATATATGTTTATTTATATATTAAAATGAAAACAAAAATTAAAACCGATCTTAGCTCGGTAGAGCGGAGGACCGTAGTGTCTTAATAGCAATCCTTAGGTCGCTGGTTCGAATCCGGCAGGTCGGAATTTTTATTTTTTAATTTTGTTTAAATTTTTTTATTGGATATTATCTGCTTTATATTAGCTTGCTAATTATTAAAATTCAAAGCCCCACACCTACAGCACACAATCATATCAACAACACACGCTAATAGAGAAGAAAATTGATGGGCATATTACAAAGTTCATGGCATTAATCCAAAAATATGAATTATTGGCCGCATCATTTTAATCTTTTGACTAGATTTTCTTTTTATAGTAATTCTTTGGTCCAAGTGAAATTATTAATCACTTATCACGTATCACCAGTTACACAAGTAATTAAAAAATATTATTACACTCAACCTGTCCATCTTATTAATCCCATCGAGCCAAACACATCCGGATTAATCTTATCATTTTAGCCTTACTCTCCCAAAACCAATACTGAATTTATAATAGAAGAGCTTCCGTTTTTTTCAGAAAAAAAACACCACTTGTTATTCTATTATAGCAACTATAACAAGAGTACATTTTTAAATTTGAACTTATATAGCGTCAATTCACACAATCACAAGGTTTAGTTGCAAGCTAATGTGGCACAGTAGGAGTAAAATTTAAGAACTAAACTTTGGTAATTTGGCGGTAGCTACAATGTAAAGTTAGCCTCCACCCACCTTAGTTATTTCTTTTATTATATTTGTTGTTTTGTTCGTTTTATTTTTTAATTATTTCATTTAATAATTTTTAGTTATTAGTAATGTTGAGAAAGTGGATTAATTTAATATGAAACTCTGAAAATTAAATCAATTTTAATACTGTAAATATAAATATTTAATGAAAATATATATTTACAATCATGTGCGTGTATGTAGGACAATGATAAAATTGACATTGTAGTTTTATTGTTTGAGTAATATATCAAAAGATTATGCTGGAATTTTAACTTTTTAATTTGAAGCTAGTGTAAAACTATTTTGATTGGTTTTATGGGTTTAGTGTCACCACGACTCTTTGGTTTAGTTTGGTGAATTTGTATGGATCGGTTCTGATTCTGGTTCCATGCATTAATGCCAGATAGGGAGGGAAAAAATGATTTACTGAAAAAAAAATATACATTATCAATATATTAGATACACGGTTATAATGGACGTGTGCACACGGAAAAACCCTACTTTAAACTGCGTTTATGCTACTCTTTCTTATATCCGCCCTTCAGCTGTGGCGTCTCATCTCTTAGTGAGAGGACTCGCTGTTTATCGCGCCGGAGCCCCTTTTTCAGTATTCTCCCCGACTGTAATCTTCAGTTCTAGCAAATCAAGGTTTGTGCTTTTTCCTTCTTTCTTTTTTCTGAAATTCCTGTATAACTTTGCAATTTTCTGTTTCCGATTTCGCTGTTTGTGCGTGCATATCGTTTTGGCTTTTCGTGCGTTTAATTTGACGAAAGTGAAGTTTGGCCTTCTTTTGCTGCTGATATTGTGCGTGCATGTGCTGATTTGATTTTTCGGATTGGGACGGTGAAATTGGGTAAGATTGTTTCTGGTTCGATTGATGTGATTTGACTTGATTTTTATCTGTTTATTAGCATTCTATTTTGGTTCCCATGTATTTCAAAAATGGTTTGATTTTCCCTATCCATTTTTCACTGAGCATCATTTTGGGATGGAGTTATATATGTTCTAATGTTTAGTAGTTGGAAGGTGTCATTTTTTAAGGTATGCTTGTTCTTTTGTTTCTGCATTTACAGTAGTTGCAATAATGTCTCTCTAGTTCTGGATATTGTTATATTTAGTCAAAAGCATATATTAAGGGCGCGTATTCAGGTGATCTACATGTGTTTTTATGCATTTTGTTAATGTATTTTGGATCTGACTTTTTCATTTGGCTCTTGATTTACAGGTTTTGTGCTATAGCCGGGAGAGGTATGGCGGAAGACACTGGAAAAAGCTTTGCTCGAAGAGACAAGCTATTGGAAATTGAATCGCTTGTCCAGAAGTGGTGGTCAGAGGCTGGGGTGTTTCTTGCGGAACCAAAAGACACACCACCGAGAGCTGGCGAGAAGTTCTTTGGCAACTTTCCATTTCCTTACATGAATGGTTACCTCCATCTGGGCCACGCGTTCTCCCTTTCGAAACTTGAATTTGCTGCTGCCTATCATAGATTAAGGGGTGCAAATGTGCTCTTGCCTTTTGGTTTCCATTGTACTGGGATGCCTATTAAGGCGTCGGCTGATAAGCTCACTAGGGAGATTGAGAAGTTTGGGAACCCCCCTGTGTTTCCAGTCAAAGAGGAGGACAGTGCTGAGCCAGAGGTGAAGCCTGAAGGTGAGAGTGAGAGCCAACCTCAAGCTGGTGGTAAATTTAAGGGTAAGAAATCGAAGGCTGTTGCTAAGTCTGGTGGTGTGAAGTATCAGTGGGAGATTATGCAGAGCTATGGTCTGTCTGATGAGGAGATAGCCAAGTTTACAAACCCATATCATTGGCTGACCTTCTTTCCACCTTTAGCCGTAGAGGATCTGAAAGCTTTTGGCTTGGGATGTGATTGGAGACGCACATTTATCACTACTGATATGAATCCATATTTTGATTCATTTGTAAGGTGGCAGATGAGAAAATTGAAAGAAATGGGTAAGATTGTAAAGGACTTAAGATATACAGTATATTCACCGTTGGATGGTCAGCCCTGTGCCGATCATGATCGAGCTTCTGGAGAAGGTGTCATCCCACAGGAATACACTCTCATAAAAATGGAGGTTGTTTCGCCTTTTCCATCTAAGATGAGTGTTCTGGAGGGGAAGAAGGTGTACCTAGCCGCTGCAACGCTGAGACCAGAGACCATGTATGGACAAACGAATTGTTGGGTGTTGCCAGATGGAAAGTATGGGGCCTTTGAGATTAATGAAACTGATGTATTCATTTTAACCGAAAGAGCAGCCCTGAATTTAGCTTATCAGAAGCTGTCACGCGTTCCAGAGAAGCCTACTTGCTTGGTTGAGTTGACCGGTCACGATCTTATTGGGTTACCTTTGAGATCCCCATTAGCATTTAATGATGTTATCTATACTTTACCTATGCTATCAGTTCTTACTGATAAGGGTACTGGAGTTGTTACTAGTGTTCCAAGTGATTCTCCAGATGATTACATGGCTCTCCATGATTTGAAAGCAAAACCAGCATTCAGAGCCAAATATGGGGTTAAGGATGAGTGGGTTTTGCCATTTGAGATCATACCCATCATCCACCATCCTGATTTTGGAGACAAGTCTGCAGAGAAAATATGCATTGAGAAAAAAATTAAAAGCCAGAATGACAGAGAAAAGCTTGACGAGGCCAAGAAAATAATCTACAAGGGAGGGTTCTATGAGGGAACCATGATTGCTGGAGAGTTTGCTGGAATGAAAGTTCAGGAGGCTAAAGGTTTGATCAGGAATAAGATTTTAGATCTGGGACAAGCTGTGGTCTACAGTGAACCTGAAAAGAAAGTCATGTCAAGATCTGGGGATGAGTGTGTTGTTGCGTTGACTGATCAGTGGTACGTCACGTATGGAGAAGAAGAGTGGAAGAAGGCTGCGGAGGAATGCCTGGAAGGCATGAATCTTTACTCAGAGGAGTCGCGTCATGGCTTTGAACACACCTTGAGCTGGTTGAATCAGTGGGCTTGCTCGCGAAACTTTGGGCTTGGAACGCGTATTCCCTGGGACGAAGACTTTCTGGTCGAATCTTTGTCTGATTCAACTCTTTATATGGCGTATTACACTGTAGCTCATATGCTGCAGGGAGGTGATATGTATGGAGGAGACAGATCTTCAGTGAAGCCAGAACAGCTGACTGACGAAGTCTGGGATTTCTTATTTGTTGGCGGGCCTTATCCTAAATCCTCAGATTTACCTTCATCACTTCTGAATAAGATGAGGCAAGAATTTGAGTATTGGTATCCTTTTGATCTCAGAGTTTCGGGGAAGGATCTGATTCAGAATCATTTGACCTTTTGTATTTATAATCACACTGCAATCATGCCCAAACATCATTGGCCTCGGGGTTTCAGATGCAACGGTCACATTATGCTGAATTCTGAAAAAATGTCAAAGTCAACAGGGAATTTCCGGACTATTCGTGAAGCTATTGAAGAGTTCTCAGCTGATGCCACAAGATTCTCTCTTGCAGATGCAGGTGATGGGATGGATGATGCTAACTTTGTCTTTGAGACAGCAAATGCTGCAATTTTACGTCTTACAAAAGAGATTGCATGGATGGAAGAAGTCATTGCTGCAGAATCATCTTTGCGAAGTGGTCTGCCTGCCACATATGCTGACCGTGTCTTTGCCAATGAAATAAATTTCGCAATCCAGGTGACAGACAAGAGCTATAACGATTGCATGTTTAGGGAAGCTCTGAAAAGTGGCTTCTATGATCTTCAGGCTGCAAGGGATGAGTATAGGCTCTCTTGTGGCGCTGGAGGAATGAACCGTGATCTATTGTGCCGATTCATGGATGTTCAGACACGTCTTATTGCTCCAATTTGCCCACACTATGCTGAATATGTCTGGAAGAAGCTTCTGAAGAAGGATGGATATGTGGTGAAAGCTGGGTGGCCTAAGGCCGATGCGCCAGATCTGACTCTCAAAAAGGCAAATAAGTACTTGCAGGATTCAATTGTTTCAATGAGGAAACTTTTGCAGAAACAAGCTTCTGGTTCAAAGAAAGGTAAAGCTACCTCACCTAATGTTCAAAATAAGCCAACAACTGGCTTGATATTTGTGAACGAGCAGTATGATGGGTGGAAAAAGGAATGTTTGAATATACTCCAGAGGAAGTATGATCCGGGAACTGGTTCCTTTGCACCTGACCAAGACATCCTCTCTGAATTACAAAAAAGTGAAGTTGGTCAGGCAGGCAATTTTAAGCAAATACAGAAGCTTTGTATGCCGTTCTTGAGATTCAAGAAGGATGAAGTTAAGGCTGTTGGTGTTCAAGCGTTGGATCTGAAGTTGCCCTTCGGTGAAATTGAAGTTCTAAAGGAGAATCTTGAACTGATTCAGCGACAGTTAGGCCTTGAACGTGTAGAAGTTCTGTCTGCAGCAGATGCTGAAGCTGTTGCTCGTGCTGGTGACCATGCAGCTGTTTTGAATTCCAACCCGCCATCACCAGGAGCCCCAACAGCAATCTTTACCTAACTTATGAGTTCTAAATTATCTTGAGAGTTTCTCCTTTCCTTTTGTGTTGCACTCTTGAATACAACCCTCAGAAGAGTGAAAAAATGTATTTTTGTAGCATGAACCTCAGTTCTTGATTTTCGACTGATGTTACTTTGGTTTTTCACGTTCCTTTTGTATTGTATGTTAAACTTTTCTGCTTAAATTCGTTGTTGAATTTGACGTTTGCCACACATACTGTGCTTTTGTGCAGACATCTGTCTCATGTTGGAAGCATATCTGTAAGCAATTTTGACTTGATTTTGATGTTAGTTTTGGGATCTCGAAGGTTTTATGCGAAAATCTCAGGATTGACTGCAACAGGGAAGTCCCAGTCTTTTCCTGCTAAGCAACCTCGGCCTTCGCAATTGTTAGCATTTTTAGTTGGATGCATGTGTTTGTTGGTTTCTATTTATCTGTGGTTACATTATAATCTGATGGTATATTTTCTTTTCGACAACATTTGTTAGGTACTTGTTTTTTCAATTTATTCAGATTTTATAGCTTCAATTGTAATTGAAAGATCCAATGGCTGCGTGTTCGATCGCATTATCTGCAAATTGCGGTGCCAAATCTTAGGTTTGGACAACAAATTGAATACTAAGTTGAGAGAGGGCTAGACCACCCACTTTTTATTATGTTTCGAACCTATCACTCTGTTTACTTTTGTGTTATGTATTTTACATTGATGACATTAAAATATTATATTGAGGTCCTATTTTCTTGCATTAACTTCAAAATTTGAAGAAAAATGTTGCTTGGTCAATTAACATATTTTCCACCTTTGTATAGTAAGGCAGTGGAAAACTCCAGCGAATTATCTGCCCCTAAGTTATTGTCAAGTAAAATAAAATATTTGTTTTTAGGTGACTTGCTTTACTTACCTACAACTAGCTGAAGTGATTTCACTTTCACCTTTTCGGAGATGATATATGCTCAATTTATATGATGTAGCTGATTGAGTACGCGAGTTCGTGATCAAAAGGTTATGAGTTCAATGGAAGGTTACCGATATTTTAGGATTTACATTATATTAATTGGTGCTTATAGCAACATTTTTTTATAGAAGCGAATGAATATTAAACACATCTATTTGAAAAATGAGAGAGATTTTCTGAAATAAACTCTAAAACTTGGTTTTATATAGAAAAATGTAAATCGGATTTAGGAGTATGAATTATTTGACTCCTTAATCCCTACTCATTAATTATTTGATGCTGACAATGCTACATTGTCATTAATCCCAAACTTACTATTTTTGTTTATACTATTAAACTTTATTACCTAGATTTGACTTGAGATAGAAACATGATGGTTGAGGCCATGTCCCCGGAATTAGTTACAAATATTTACACTTTCTTCGACGGTTTACACCGAATCCAACAATAAAAAATATATTCTTAGCTGTAAAATCACATTTATATGAAAAATGTAGACTTTCGAATGTAATCAATTAGGTTCTTTCGTTGGTTTAAAGATCAACTAAATAAATACGGTGATAATAACAGCTTGAAGTAGCTCTCACAAAAAAAAAGACATATTTAAATGCATATATTTTACATGAATGTAACAATCGCATAATAATAAATACTAAAATCGAAAATTAAAAGAAAAATAAAAGATATGATATAATTTGATGAAAGCAAGAAAAAAAAGCAATTCTGCGTATGCATGAGAGTCATACCATGTTTGACACCTTCAAATCCTCTACCCATAATTAAGCAATGCTGCAAATTACTTAAAAACTTATAATACTCGAAAGGAAGATTTAAAAGAAACCCCAAAAAGAATATAGTAGCAGTCGATATCCAGAATCTGAAGATAATCTTTGAGAATTACATCATGAGATGAAGTCATTGCTTAGCTGCAAATTAAAAAGAGGCCTAACTTTCTTTCTCATTAAAGTTACAACTAGCCCCACTAAACTGATGTGATATACCATTTGTACAGCTTAAATCAACTCTAAATGAACCTAGTCTAAATAAACAATTAAGTCTATCTAGTTGTTTCGAACGACTTTTGCGAATAATGTTTTTTTACTAGAATTTGTAATAAAAATAATTTGTTGCAGGGCGTGGTATGAATGATAGTGCCTTTTCCGGGGTCTGGAATAAACCCAATAATGTTTTTGTATACAAATGAAAGAAAGGGGATTATGATCCTTCCATTTAATATATACTAGTATTTAACACGATCATGTTGTATAACCGCGTGTTAGTATATTGAGAATACAAATTTTATACAAAATTTAACTTTGATATAAATAATGATACAACTTACAAAAAAGTAGTGTATGGGTTTAAAGTAATATTTAATAAAATTTGTGCACTATTGCATAATAATAATAATAATAATAATAGTATTAATAATAATAATAATGTATAAACAACTATATGTAACACTCCTAGTATATATAAAAGTATCTTAAATCTTATAAATACATTAAACTCTATGGTTGCATGATTCATAACAGTATTAAATAAAATCTTCATAAAATCTGTGAGGAAGTGATCATCATAACTTTCTCTTGAGATTGCTGCTGACGTGGCTGTGAGCTGGAGTTAGTTAGGCAACGGTTGTTCGTATAACGACAAGTTGAAGTTGTTAGCAGAGAATTATCTTTCTTGGTGACCAAGCTAAGAATTCTATATATACAGATGCATTTTTACATTTTGTTCTGTTGTTTACTCTTGTATCACTCAAATCTCAATAAAATTCTTGTCGACTCTTCCGTGGATATAGGCTCCAAGCTGAACCACGTAAACCTGTTTCTTCGTTTCAATTTCTGTTTTTAGCTTTTATATCGTAGATCAACACAAAATCCTAACAGTGGCGCCGTCTATGGGAAATTGATTTGCGACTACGAGTGAATTCTTCTCGGTTTCTTTTGCATCTGTTTTGCCAGAGTTGTGCGATCGATTATCAACAATCCATAGTGTTTCCTGAATCAAGCTGCTCGGTTGAGAACGACAGTACCAGTCGGCAGAAATGGCATCGGCGAAGCTAGACATCGAGAAATTTAACGGCAAATCAGATTTTGGTTTGCGGAGGATTAAGATGAAGGCCTTGTTGGTTCAACAAGGGCTAGATGAAGCTCTAGTTGACACAGATGATTCCAAGGATAAGGATTCTAAAAATAAGGATCCGAAGGAAAAGGAACAGAGAGTCTCATGGTTAAGGCGCACAACACCATCATGTTGTGCCTCGGAGATAATGTTTTAAGAGAAGTGGCAAGGGAAGAAACTGTCACTGCAATCTGGAAGAAATTGGAGAGCCTTTATATGACTCGATCCTTAGCCAATAGGCTATATATGAAAAGGAAGTTGTATACTTACAAGTTTACAGATGAAATGAATATTCTGGATCAATTTGATCATTTTAACAAATCAGTGGACGATTTGGAGAACATCGGAGTAAAGCTTGAGGATGAAGACAAAGTTGTTCATCTCTTGAATGCTCTTCCACAATCATATAATATGATCAGAGACACAATGATCTATGGAAGGAAGAAGAATATCTCCTATGAAGAGGTTCGGTCGGCGATTAAGTTGAGAGAGGTGGAGCGACTAGGTCAAAACTCACATACTTTAGATCCAGTCGAATTATCGGTTAAGAAATTTTATAACAGATCAAAAATTAAGAAGGCTCAGCCTGAGAACAAATCTGTTGCAATGTCGATGAAGTGGAAAGATGATCCCAATAAAGAAACAAGGATCTGCCACTACTGTAAAAGGTCAGGCCACCTCAAGAAGGATTGCTACTTACTCAAGAAAAAACAACCACAACAATCCTCTCACTCAGTTGAAGCAACACAAAAATCGGTACCGAAGGAGATCCTTAATGTGGTGAGTTCTCAAACCGAAAACCATTGGATTTTAGATTCTGGGTGTTGATTTCATATGTGTCCACATAAATCTTGGTTTTCTATTCTTGAGCTGAAGTATGATGGGTCAGTAATGCTGGGGAATAATCAATCATGTGATATTGAAGGTGTGGGTTCTGTTTTGCTTAAAAATCATTTAGGAGAACTTAAGTAGTTGACTGAAGTAATATATATTCCAAATCTTAAACAAAATTTGATATCCTTGGGCACTTTAGAAGAAAAATGATGTTCTATATTGTTGGAAAATGGAGATATGTTGATTTCTAGAAATGGCAGTTTCTTGTTAAGAGGGACTAGATGTCACAGTCTATATTACCTAGATGGAGGTACAGTTACAGGGGAAACTGATAATGTGAAAAATTCTGAGGCTTCCTTGTGGCATATGAGACCTGGACATATAAGCAAAAAAGGGTTACTGCACTTGTCAAGGCAAAGACTGATTAAGTGTGGAGGTGACTTTAGTCCAACAAGTTGTGAATTATGTTTACAAGGGAAAAGTAAGAAATTATCTTATCCTAATAATTCATATACAACCTCTCAGCCTCTAGAGTATGTACATATGGATTTGTGGGGGCCCTCTAGGGTGGATTCTCTTGGAGGAGGGAAGTATTTTCTTTCCATAATAAATGACTACTCTAAGAAGGTGTGGCTGCACATTTTAAAGTCTAAGTCAGACACTTACCAGGCCTTTAAACACGTGTACAGAAGTTGAAAATGTGAAGAACTACAAATTAAAAAATATAAGGTCTGATAATGGAAGGGAGTTTATCTCTGATGAATTCAATAAGTTATGCAGAGATGAGAGTATTCAAAGGCACTTCTCAGTTCCCTATAACCCCCAGCAAAATGGTATTGTCAAAAGGATGAACAGAACCATATTAGAAAGAGTTCAATGTATGATCTTAAGTTCTGGTCTTCCTAGAAGTTTTTGGGCTGAAGCAACAATCACCGCTTGTTATTTGATAAATAAGAGTCCAACCACTGGTTTGAATTTTAAGGCTCCTGAGCATGTTTGGAGTGGAAAACAGCCTAAATATAGATCTCTCAAGCCCTTTAGATGTCTTGCTTTTGCTCATATTAGACAAGACAAGCTGGAACCAAGAGCTATAAAATGTGTTATGCTAGGATATTCTAAAGGGAATAAAAGGTTATAGGTTGTGGGTTATTGAACCAAGAAACTCAAAGCTACTCAACAGCAGAGATGTGGTTTTTGTAGAAGATAAATTTCCCTATTTGAAAAAGGGAAAACAAGTTGACAAATCTGAAGGGGATTCTGCTATTAATCAGTTCCTGGAGTCTGAGTTTTATCTGCTTGATAAAGATGTAGATGAAACTGATGAGAATAGCAATTTAGAGTCTCAACAGAGGACAACAACCTCAGATGATGTGGGAGAGGCTGATTCAGAACATCTATCAGATTATCAGCTGGCGAGGGACAGGGTAAGGAGAGAGATAAAGGCTCCAAAGAAGTATAATTTTGCTGAGATAATGCATATGGCTTTGCACATAGTTGCTGAGCTTATGTATAAGGATCCAGAAAATTATAAAGAAGCTGTAAAGAGTTTACACAAGGATTTGTGGATTATAGCTATGACAGAAGCTATTGAGTCTTTGTATAAAAATGGAACCTGGATCCTGGTAAAGAGATTGTTATTGGTTGTAAGTGGGTGTTTAAAAGGAAAATTGAGAGCTCAAATCAAGACTCTGTAAGATTCAAGGCAATGTTAGTTGCAAAGGTGTTCGATCAAAGAGAGGGGATAAACTACAATGAGGTTTTTTCTCCAGTAGTTAAGCATTCCTCTGTAAGGATTTTATTGGCTCTTGTGGTGCAGCTAGACTGTGAGTTACATCAATTAGATGCAAAGACGGCCTTCTTACACGGTGAGCTAGAAGAACCATTTTTATGGAGCAACCCAAGGGTTTTGTGATTCCTGGTGAAGAGAATATAGTTTGTTTGTTAAAGAGGTCCATCTATGGACTTAAACAAAGCCCTCGACAATGGAACAAAAAGTTTGACAAGCACATGCTCTCTATTGGTTTTAGTAGGTCTAAGTTTGACAAATGTGTGTATTTGAAAACTTCAAAAGATGGAAGTTTGATTTTTTTGTTGTTGTATGCTGACGACATGTTATTGGCTGGGAAACACTTGTCAGAAATTCAGCAGGTAAAGAGGGATTTACAAAAGGAGTTTGAAATGAAGATTTAGGAGAGGCAAAACGGATTTTGGGAATGGACATAGTGAGAGTCGGAGAAAAGGGAAAGCTGAGACTTATACGGCATGATTATAAAGTCTTTGAGAAATTCAACATGATAAGCAGCAAACCTTTGTCAGTTCCTATATCTCCTCAAGTCAAATTATCTGCTAAGGGAAGTTCAGAAGATGAAAATAACATTTCAGGCATGGATATTGTTCCTTACTCTAATTTGATTGGAAGTCTTATGTATCAATGATTTGCACTAGACCGGATATTACTTATTCTATTAGTGTTACTAGTAGATTCATGGCTCGCCCTAGTAAAGAACATTGGTTGGCATTATGCGGTATTTTGAGAGACATTAAAGATTCTGCTAAAGCTGGCTTTATTATTTGAAAGGATAGATTATGTATAATCTGAAAGTCTTCTTGGTTTTGTGGACTCTGACTTCACTGCTAGTGTGGACTCAAGAAGGTCCTAAACTGGTTACATCTTTAAATTGTTTGGAAGTCTACTTTACTACATGTTGTAAGCTCTTTCTACAACTGGAGCAGAATTTATGGCTATAACAGAAGTAGTTAAGGAGGGTTTGTGGCTTAAAGGAATTCTTACTGAATTTGGGATTAAAGTTCCTGTGGTGAAAATAATGTGCGATAGCCAAAGTGCGATATATCTTATAAAACATCCGGTGTTTCACGATAGATCGAAACATATCGATGTAAAATATCACTTTGTTGGAGCAGTGATTGAAAGAGGGCATGTTAAGGTGAAAAAGGTTCATACTAATGACAACCCAGCGGATATGTTGATGAAGGGGTTGTCGTCTGAGATGCTCAGGCATTGTCTGAAACTTATGCAGATTTGCTAAGGCATTTCTG
>AYJT01067823.1:0-16419 GCA_001278415.1 Ocimum tenuiflorum
AACTGGAACTGTGATCCCAGATTTATGCCTCGTTGGTTCAGTTAGGTGCACACTACAAGTGTTGCCCAGCTGAATTTCAGCTTCATCGGCCTCTGGGCAGCTCAAGTTCAGCTCTGCAGTGTTCCTGCGCACTAAGGTAGACTCATCAAAAATAACATTGCATGTTATTTCCACAAGAAGGGTTGTCTTATTAAATACTTTAAATGCCTTGTTAGAGGGGCAGCTATATCCCAAGAATACTCTCTCATCAGCTTTAGGTGAAAAGGTATTTAATTTAGATTTCCCATTGTTATGAATATAACACGGACAACCAAAAGTGCGTAGATGAGTTAAGGATGGCTTACGACCCTTGTACACCTCATAAGGTGTTTTGTTGAGTTGTAGGTTGATGGAGCTGCGATTTCAGTATAGCATGCTGTGCTGATGGTTTCAGCCCAGTAGCTTTGTCTGATCTTTGCCTCAGAAAGCATTGATCTCGCAGCCTCCTTCAACGTCCTATTTCTTCTTTCTGCAAGTCTATTCTGCTGTGACGTTCTAGAAGCAGATCGTTCATGGTTGATTCCATGATCCGTGCAGAAATCTATTACAGGTCCGCTACAGAATTCTGTTCCATTATCAGATCTGATCCTGACCACTTTGCTGTTTTTTCGTTCTTAATCTTCAGAATCAGCTCTGGCAGCTGCATCTTAACTTCTGAATTGCTTTGCAGAAATTCCACCCAAGTATATCAAGAGAAGTCATCCATTACCACCATGGTGAAGTTCTTCCCGCCAATTGACAGAGGGGTGACTGGTCCGAACAAATCCATGTGCAGCAGCTCTAGAACACAGGACGTGCTGGATTCCACTACCTTTTCTTTGAAGGATGCTTTTGTCTGCTTTCCAAGCTGACAGGCTCCGCAGACTCCTTCCTTCTTCATGACTTCAGCTGGTAGACCTTCCACCAATTTATGATTAACCAGATGATAGGAAGGAGTGTATTCCAAATAAAAACTTGATGGCAATACGACTTTTTTATAAATTATTAAAATAAATTAAAGTTAATAATTTTGTGTGCAGAAAATATTTGTGACATTCGTAATAGGATTCAATGGAAAAACTAAAATAATATTACTTATTTTGTCGATAGGAGATTCAAATGAGAATGGATGCTTGTATCATATGTCAATCACATCCTAGATGCAAATTAAGTATTTTATTCGTTCATTTGTGTGATCGTACGACCCAGATTTATTGGTTGACTGCGCTGATTTTTTTTAAATAAGGGTATTTATGTGATTAGCTTAGGTGATATATGATTTAGATTCTTCTTTCTTCTTCCTCCTAAAAAATTCTTAAAAACTTTAAACGACCATAGCCCACTCAAATCAAGTTATTTTCGTGTATCATACACCAAATTAAAGCTGCTTTTATAAGCTTTCGAACGATATCCATATGGAATATGTTTGCTCAATTTTTTTTACGTTTACATTGTACACACATACGATGACATAATCAATTGTATATGATAATATGTTCATTTGCATATACATATATGTTTTGTTGCATATTTCATACAAGAACTATGTTGCATATGACATTTTATATGTTTTGTTACATATTTCATACAAGAACTATGTTGCATATGACATTTTATATGTTAGCATAAGACATTATATAACCGTTTGCATATGAATTTATGTTCTATTGTTAGGACGTGAATGATTATTCTAAAATTACCAATATAACCTTATATGCAATAGAAACAACGTACATATGCAAGCGGGCGGAAACAAATCAAGGCCGTCAATCTCATTATCTAACGACTGTGATGCGTGCTTAATTTGTATCTTAAGGGCAGTTTGCACAATAGCGTGATCAGCGGAGGGTGATATCAAATAAGTTAAGAGTTAAATCAAATGATTCTAATAATTTTTTTCCTTCTTATCGTTATGTGTATGTAATTATAGAAATTAATTAATTAAAAATATAAAAAAATTATCATTAAAATTATATATTTAATAATATATTATTAACTACGTCAATCTAGTCAGCCTTGAAAGTTGAAACTTTTATCCATGAGTATGGTCCAAAAGGAATACATAATAGTAAAACTTTTGGGCCCAAATTGGTATTGTTTAAACCCAATCCGACATTCCAGAAGAAACCCCATTCGAAATCCAACCTTGAACGATACAATGATGCAGGCGGCGGCCATACGGCGGAGCTCCTTCTTTTCACTAAGTTGTCAGCTGCAACAATGTCGGGGAATCCGAGTCAAGGTTCTCAACAGTAATTTAGATCAGGCTTTGAATCTGATGCAGCGGAAGATGCAGTCCAGCGGCATCGAGCGAATGATAAAGCAAGAGCAGCTCGCCCACGTCAAAAATTCTGAGAAGCGCGTTTTGGCAAAGAAGAATTTGGAGCGCAAGCTTCGCGCGCAGGATCTCGCCCGCAAGCTCAAGATGATTCTGGTTCAGAAAGTCAGGTAAAGTTTATTTAAGGTGTTTGCTTTAATTTATTTATCTGTAAAAGTCTTGATTACCTTCGATAGTAAATAATTATTAAGTGAATGTTTTGTTTATTTATTGGGAAGTGGTGTGGAATTCGAGTTGGGGTTTCGTTATTCAAAGTGTTTGATTTTAAAATGAAGGGAAACTGATTGAATGCGCTTCTGCTGAGTTTTGATTATATTAGACAATCAGAGGGTGTAACATTGAGTGTGATACTTTTACGGAAACGGTTACTGTTATTTTTGCTGTGTAGAATAAAAATTAGAATTTCACACGATGGAAAGGGATTCTATGTTCACCTCTCTGGTTGTATGTTGTATCTTTTGCTTTGTTTCGAAAAGAAACCTTTGATTGAGTTTGTCTGTTTATTGGATTCAAATTGACCGAGATGATTGCATAACTTGCATTGCTCGAAGTCCATCCCATTCCTAGATATTTGCTTGAAAGCAGGAGATGAAAGGAAGGGACGCAACTGAGGAACACAAACATTGAGGAAATTGTTTTGTGAATGTTGATTGTCCAACAACTATTGGATGACGAACAATCTCCTCTATTGAGCAACTAGAGGGGGCTACAGTCATCCAGATATTTTTTATTTTTATCACCAAAGAAACCGTTTCTATAACCACCCTCTCTTTATTAGGTCTTATGTGTGTACCTTTTCCTTTGTTTTTGTTACATGTCTGATCATGTGTCACATGAACTCAATGTTCTTATCCTCAACTTCCTTATTTAATGGATTAGAGGAGTCCGTGCTGTTGGGAGTCAGCAAAATGAGACATTTTATAGGAAACAATTTTTCATGCAAAATTAGTTTGACATTTTTATTTTTCATTTTTTTCATAATAGACTAGTTGATTCTTATTAGGTATCTGAGTTTTCTTTCCTCTCGGAAAACAGCAAAGGGTGGGAATATGGTATCAAGATTAAAATTATTCAAACTTTATTTTCTATGAATAGATTCAGTCATGTTTCATGTAGATGGTGTTGTGGAACTTGTTACCATACTTGAAGTTGCGCCGATCACATTTTATCATTAACTTGTTACTATACTTGAAGTCGCGCCCAACACATGTTATCATTATCATCCTTCTACTGTTTGTCACTATTTTCATGTTTGAAAAGAAGATGTGCTATAGCTTGGTTACAAGGATCATGCTTGAGTGAAATTGAGTTGGGCAAGCATTGTTCAAAGTCGAACATTTCTGGGTTTGCTGCATGCTATTCCTATATTTTCCTATTTTGTTTCATCGATTAAGAAAGGAGAACATTTCATTGAGTGGCATAACATTTATTCTTTGCATGCACATAATATCTACTTTGCTCCTGTTTCTTCGATTCAATAGTAATATTATCAGGTACAAATTTGATTTTGCTGTTATCAGAGAAAAGTTCAGTTCCTAAATTAAGATGCCATCATTTCTCTGCTTGCAGGGGTCTGTGAGATTTGCTCGAGGGGCTCAAGAGAGAAGAACTTTCTTCTTATTTTCATTTCTAAAAATTTGTATTTTGTAGTTTCTGGAGGTAAAGTGTTATGAGTTGATTATCAACTATTAATGGAAAAAACTCCCAATAATAAGCATAGAGATGTATGTCCGTGAAGCTGGTGGAAAAGCAACTCCACAAGTTGTACGGCCAACAAATGAGCCTTGTTGTGGAGAGATCTTCGTAAAGACAGAGGCTCTCAAAGATGTTGAGTAAAGGGCAAGGGTTTTATTGATTTTTTGATACAAGAGTACAGAGATGAAGGAAAGAAAAAGTGGTATTTTTAGAGAATGTAATTGAAAAATTGATGTGTTTGGTAAAAATGAGATTGAGGTTTTTGGAATGGCGTAGTCAATGGTTGTAGTATGGTTAGGGTTTCTCTTTGATAGGTAAAAGGGTTGCGGCGATCTTCAAAATCCTAACATCTCATCCACATTCCAACATTTGGACAACGGAAATTGTGGGTTTTGACGATTCTGAATTCTTGTTTAATGAGCTCTCATCTTCTAGAATAGCTTTAGCTTGCTACTTCAAACCATAAGCTCTTGCCTAGCCTTGATCCCTTGTATTCTTTAAGGTGTTATCGATTACCCTTTTGCACTTTGCGGTTCCTCAAGCTCAGCTCAGCTCCGCTCCACCTATTCATGGCTACTTGATGATTCGACTCCCCACACTTTTGCTTTATTTCATTCTTCATCACTCTATATCTGCTTCTCGATTGAAAATATTTTCAGCCCTAAAAATAGCAACCCGGATTCCCCGTTATATAATGTTGTTACATTGTTTGGATTATTGACAAGTGTATCAACAAGGAAAATTAATTATGGTAGAATTTTTCTTTGTTAGAGACTTGATTTATCTTTATTAATTTGTACAATGTCAATAATTCAAGTAATGTAACATAATGTGTAATACCATTGTGAAACAAGAGATCCAGAGTGCAAAAATAGCCCTTCATTGTTCTTTCCTTTAAGAAGATCATAATAAACATTAATAAACATAAAAGATATTTTCTATTCATACATGGGAAAGCTCATTGAGTTGCAGCGGGAATTTTAGTAACCGAATGAATGTATTTTTTGAATAAATGTATTTGTAATATAAAGTTTGTACCCCATTAGCCACCGTAAGAAAGAGAGTTATAATTGGTTAAAACCAAATGAATTTAAATTATAATATATCGACAATCAAATTATTTAAATTTTAGTTATATTTTGGTGACGATTATTTACTTTTATCCTTTAATATAAATGAATGTCCAATACAAATTTTTGGTGCCAGCAGGATGTTCTTTTTTAATACGCATTAAGACCAAAAACAGGGTAGAAGTAGAACCGCAGCAGCATTGAATCTTTCGTTTTGACGGTGGTTCCTAAAACCACAGCAGTGAGCAGCGAGAGAGAGTTGGGTTTGTTGCATGGGCGATGGAGGGCAAGCGAATCCGACTGATTTTCAGAGATGACGACATTTTGAGCCACACCCAGAAATCTCTGGGCTTGACCCGTACCTGGGTTCTCTTGAAACCCCACCACCACGACGCCGTTTCCGACTTAGCCTCCCATCTCCTCCACGCTTTCCACCTCCACCAATCCTGCCCCCACGGCGTCCTCCTCTCTGTACGCTCCCCTTCCTCTCTCTCTCTTTCTCTCTCCACCTTTGCTTTGGTTTGAAGAGCAGCTTAATATAGTTTTTGAGAATTTGGCGTGATGTTTCTGTTTCTTACTTATTTAGTTACTCACAAATTTATGCACGCTCTAGAGCTACTCTAATCTGTATGTGTTGGGTTCCGTTCATATGAAGTTGTAGTTGTGTGATCCTCACTTTTCATTTTATTTTTCCTTCTCTCTCTTTTCTGACATTTTAGTTGTTTTATAATTTCATGGTTTCTAATTCTTTGCATTTTGTATTTGCGAGTCAAGATAGTGACTTTGGCTGGTTTATATGTGAATTTAGAATCTTTATTTTGGTAAATGATTGTGTTGCTAAATTCTAACTATATTTTTGTTTCTGGAAACATTCCGGCAGATATCAGGATTTGTATTACCGCCGTTTGAATCCACCCACATTTTAAAAGACAATGAGATTATCAGGCAAGGAAAAAAATTATTCATCCTAAAAGCCATGGAAAAGGACTTTTGTTGTGGAAAATAATATATTAACATTTTCACTTTTATATTGGTTTTTAAGTGTGCGGAAGAGAAAAGACTTATTGTCGATAGAAGGAAATGATGTTGCCAATAATGTTCGAAAATTGAAAGCTCTGGGAAAGCAACCTGTAAATAGCGATGTCTTGCTTTTAACAAATGAGGAATTTGAGAAAGAAAAAGGTGGTTATGAGAGTGATGAACCCCAAGAGGAATCTGATGATGAAAGCCTGTTGGAAGTTGTAGAGAATTCTTCAGGAGCAAATGCAAATATAAGTAATCGTAAAAGAAAAGCTACGGAGAGGCTACAAGGCTATAAGTATGTAATCTTCTGCTCCTTCCTTGCGTGAATTACTCAAATCCAATTCCTATATTTATGCTTCCTGTATCTACTCTGAAACACTTTCTTAGGCAGAAGAAACAACGATCTAAGGCTAAGCATACTAGAAATACTTCTGGTGATATTTGCATAGAGAAAAAAGATGGTTCTACAGCTGGTGATAACGTGGAAAACAGAGATGAACCTGCTAAGCATAATGACACTAATATTGTGTCTAGGGATGGCATGAGGCGGTATGCTCGCTAGAAATTATTTAGTTTTGGACATTGGAAATACTTCCTTCCACTTCTTATACACTCTTGCACTCTCTGCTCTTAATAAACACTTTCTTAGGAAGAAGAAACATTCTGAGGCTAAACACAGAAGCAATACTTCCAGTGATGTTTGCAAAGAGAAAATGGATGGTTGTATAGATGAAGATAATGTGGAAAACAGTGATGAACCTGCTAATGGTGTGAAGCGGTATGCTCAGGGGAAACTATTTATTTCTGGAAATCGTACTTTTTGTCTCTTTAATTTTGCTAATTGTTACAGTACACTCATAAAGGATTCCCCATCTAGAAGATCTACCGTGAAGTCAATACCGGATCCCTCTCTCCTGCATTTAGTGCTTTAAAATGCTTCATTCATGGCACTATTGCAAGTTTGAGAGTTACAAATAGGGGACTAGAGTAGTCATCTGCTCAACTATACTTATCTACCAAATGAGGCTCCAATCTCTAATAGTGTCACTAACCACAAAATCATTTAGACTTGCTCGTACTTTTTTTATTCTCGATTCTCCCCTTTTCTCCTCCGATGGATTTTCCATAGGATCAGACATCCGTCCAGTCCATCTAATCTTTGTCATGCATGCATATGTATAGAACTGATGTTCAAGAGAAAGACAAGGAGACTGATGATATCAAAATATATCCTAAAGAAACAACAAAGGTAACTCTTATTAATGTTATGAATTCATTGGTATTATGAGCTTTGTCTTGCTCCTTTACCTTTGTTCTGGTTGTTAATAACTTTTCTCGATTAAAGTTTGTAAATGTGTGGCTTTTCAATGTTGTGTTAATGCTGAGAATCATGCAGCCAGGATTTAAATAAAAAGCTTGCAGTTTTCACGAAATTCCATTTTCACAGTATATTCTCCCAGTTATCCTTGGTTGACATCAAATTCCAAGTTGGTCCATTTTGGATGTGAGATGCTGATGATCAATGTTGATATATGATTACCTTTCAGAATTACATGATTCATAATGTGAAACTGTTTTATTAGATGGTTGTTTTTTATTGTACTAAATTATCCTGGAAAACTATTTGGCATGCCCCTGGTTATTTGCAGGTTGCAAGTAGAAGTGCTCGGCGGCAGTATGCCAAAAGAAGGTTTTTACGTGAAATGGTGAAAATTCAGCAGCAAAATGCAACCTGTGTAGCAGAGGGTCTTGTAAGTTATCAGTCATTTGTATTAAGGCCTCCAGTACCAGTAATCTAAAGTTTGATAATATGACTTGCTTTTTCAGCAAAACTGGAAGGAGGACCAGGCTAAAGCTGACAGAAAAAAATTGGATGGCCGAGGGAAAGGACAGGTTGGTGTTTTGTTAATCTTCCTTCGAGCTATATAGTTGAAAAACTGAATACTCCAATCTTACAGCAAAAGTGGAACCATGCTGATGTTGAAAGAAATAAAGCAGATGACCAGCCAAAAGGATTAGTGAGTTGCCATCTTCTTCAAGTCCATGCTTTTTGCCTCTGATTCTCATTTGATATTGACCTAAGTTGTCTGTTCAGCTGCACTGGAAGCTATCTTCCCAAAACATTGAGCTTATTAAGGGCAAAAGGCATAAACATCAGTACCAAAAAGGTGACAAAGGGCAGCATCTGATGCAAACAGGTGACATATCTGAGCAGCCAAACCAAAAATTGAATGAACAAGCAGCTCAAAATGTTGCATCTGTACAAGAACCTCTGAATCGAAATAGTCTCGCATCAGCGGACGAGAACGAAATTCTTCCCATTGTAATAAGGCCAGGACATATCCGCTTTGAACCTTTGGAGGAAGAAGGTGTTGCTTTCTGTCTGCAGTCAATCTATCTGCATTTAGGTCATGATGCTCATGTCATATTAACAAACTTGATTCATCTAATTAGGTAAATGAGATGGATATAACTCAATAATGTTAACCATTTTATCAATATTGTATCTGACTCACAGCATTTTTTTCTCCTATCCGGACTAGGTTTCATCTGGAGTTCTCTTCTTTCCTCTCACTAATTGTTATTGTAGAGAAATATGGTGAACTAGGTTTGATGCTTCTTCAAGTTGTGTACATCCTATGTTATACACCAACTTTTTTTTATCAGTGAAATATGCTGTGGGAAGTGATCGTAGGTAGCTGTTCTGATGCCACTGTTTCTCAATCACTCTATTCTTTCATTTTCTTCCTTGTGCACAGATTAAAAGGGAATCATCTATTCCGCCCTTAAATTTTCATGTTACCACTTGAATTTCCTGGTACTCTGTGAAATTCTATTACACACATCTCACGTGTAAAACACATTTTTGGTGCAGAATACACTGTGCCGCAAGATCATGCAACTCAGGTAAATTTCATTATGTGCTTTTAATTGATTGAACACTACATATCTATTACGTTATCTCTGTTCTTAGGTTTGGCCATTTTCAGAAAGTGATCTTACTTCAGAATAATAGCTGCTTAGGAGATTATTATATTATTATTATTATTATTATTATGCAATCAATAATCCTGCCTTGGGCTTCCTTAGGGGTTCAGCACATGTATGCTAAGAATAGGATGTCAAGGAGATTAAGTTTTCCTAATTCAGCTGTCAATTATATACTTTTCAATAACTCACTGTTTATGCACAACGAATGAATTTATCAGTTTGAGACAAGGAGATATCTGATTAATTTCTGTTATTGCACTGATGTTTGATGCGACGAAGCTCAATAAAATGTAAAATGAGCCTTCGTGATTTTATACATGATAAAGGTGTGGAAGAAGAAGATTCAGCTCATGGTTTTGTTGAGTTGTTGATAGATCTTTGCTCTTGTGAAGCATTAGTCATGTAATAACAGTGTTACTGCTTGGAACTTAGCCAGCTCCCTGCCCCAGCCGACCCAACATCTGACTACCATTTTTTTAAAAATTTATATGGGGTGGAATCATTAGTAGGAGCTTGCCCTTAGTATTGGTCTCTCTGTCAAGGTTTCTGATTCAGATTGCTGAAACGATTCCTGGTCATGACTTATTTTTTGTTTCCTTAGGAAACCTTCAAGTGGAATGGAATTACTAGCAAGAAGAAAGGCCAACAACGGGGGAAAGAAAATTCTGGATTCACTCCACAAACCGACTGCAAAAGAAACAATGAAGATTCTGAAACATTGACCAAAGAAAAAGAGAAACAGCCAAACGAGGGAATCGACTTTGATGAGCTTCCACCTCTTCCTAGCACTCCCAAGGTTGTTCCTTTTCTAAGATCATCAACAGTAACCATTCTGTGGGTTACCTTTGAAACTTCTCTATATTCTTCTTGGAAGAAATTATCTGACATATAGATTTGCCTTCTTATTTTTTGCTATGCAGAAAGGAGATGTGATTGCATATCGAGTTCTAGAATTATCATCAACATGGACCCCTGAGCTTTCTGCCCATCGAGTATAATTGAATTCTTTAAACTTTTTTCTTTGTTTCGTAACGGAAATAAGATGGTCACAACATCTTCCATTATATAGGTTGGAAAAGTATCCTGGTATAACACAGAATCCAACCAAATAATGTTGCTGCCAGTACCAGAATATCCAATCATTTCAGAGAAAGGCGATGAAGATGAAGATGTACAACCTGATAACTCCCTTTATAAAGAAGATGGGTCTTTGGAGGTAAGCACGAAGGAAAGTACTATTTTTATCAGTTTTACTCCATGGAGACGTATGCCGACAGACCATGACCCGAATCTGGTCAGAAAGATTGAATAACTTCTGATTGTTTTTGGTGTGATCCATATTTTGCAGATTGATTTTCCGTCACTTATTGATGTCCGTCTCCTTACCAATGGGAGATCAGAGCAGGGCAATGAAGCCGCTGCACATGTGAGTGAAGCATCTACAAGCAATGCAAATGCTTTGAAATCAGCGCTGCCTGGCAGCTGTGATAAACCAACAGCTGAACCCGGCCCAGGTATAATGTTCTGTGTGATTCAAGGAATCCAAAAAAACCATAATTGATACCACCTAGTTAAAATATCTCCATGCTAAGTAAAATAGCCCACCCCGATCTGCAGATACTCTAGAACCAAACCAGGTGGAGGCCCCTACGGCTGTTAAGATTGTTTTTTCCACCATACATGTAGTTTGTTTTCATTTATTCCAGTGACTTAATGAGAGTAACTAACAATTGTTGTAGAAGCAATCGGTGGGAGTATATGGGAGCAATTGAGTGAGGCTCTAAATGCGGAAAAGGAACAACTCGCCAAGGAAAATGGTTGGGGCAATACTCCAAATAAGGTACTAGTATTGAGAAAGCCACAACCTTCATCACCGGGGACTAACTATGGTAAGAAAGCCTGTAAATCACAGGAGTATAGTTGGGGGAAGCAGAGTGCAGGCAGTAAATCCTGGTCATGTAAAGCTCTAAGAGGCACCGCACTTGGTCCCACTATGGCTATGCTGAGGTCGAAAAATGATGCATGACTTCAACTGAAACAAACTCCGATTTTGAACTTGTATGAAACATGTTGGCTTCTGTAAGTATGTGTTTCACGCCTCTATGGTCCCTTTCACTTCTCTTTTCCAATTTCTTTCGTTTTGATTATTTCTATTTAAGGCTGTTGGTGATTACTGATATTTTATGTCGATTAAAATAATATGGCAAAATTTGGAGAAATGGTGGTGCAATGTTTTAAAGAGAAGATGCAAGTACTTTCACAGCGACGTTAGCTTCATCTATGGTTAGAGCTTGGTTCGACTTTATGAAAATTAAACAAAAAGAAAAAGGAGACTTGTACGAGACACCACCTTGAACTTATTTCCTCAAAGATTGCGACTATGTGAAAAAATCAACCCATACCAGCCGACACTCTGGCTGCACAAATTTATTATATTCAATTGACATATGCATTTACATGCACCCGAAAAGTCGTTTAACTGTGTATATCAAAGTTATGGTGAAAATCGCAGCAACTGTTTCGAGCCTCAGAAAATGTTGCAGAGTAATCTGAGCTCGACAAAAGTGAAATTGATATGAAGGAATGTGTTAAAAATACAAGCCACATAAGTGAAAAAGGTACAGAAAGCTGATGCATGGAAATTTGAACGATATGAAAATTACCATGAAACTGTTTACTTTTATTTACCTACCTTAAGTTTATTGATTTCCTGTACATTCAAAATAAAAATTAGAGTTTTATCCTTCCATCTCACAAACAGAATCACCAACTTGTCCTGCTTTGGGATGCCGACGCAACTCATTGGAGCTGTTCAAAAATAAAAGATCCTATGTGTATTTCCAGAAATTACTTTTTCCCTTCATCCACATCCTTGTTTAGTGACAGCCGGCTCAGATGCTGCAAAAGCTCCACTGGTTCCTCACCTTCCTTCACTATCTGTAAGAATGCGAATGAGATTAAAACAACACCAACAACTTAGCTCCTGAAAATTGACATAGAAGCTCTAGCAACACGAACGGACAGCTAAGGCATTCCACTTATTGAACAGGGTTCTATGGTTGGTCCGTGACCCCTGGATGCCGAAGGCACCCTTGGGGTGATCTCGTAGTTCCTATGGGGTGGAGATGATGGGGTCAGTCCATGGATTTTCCTTCCTTTTCTTTTGCCGCATTTTGCTCAAAGGGTTGAAGGGAGTAAAGCTAGTAAATCTGTAGGCCACTAAAAGGCTCTGAGTTCTCGAGGTAAGATTCTGGATATTATGATGTATTAAAATTATGATAATACGATCAGGAAACAAGTCCTACATTGAATTTTTTTAACCTCCTCCCACCCATAAGGATAACAATGCAAAGAAAAACTAATACCAGTCAAATGGTTTTCCAATTTGATATGAAACCGACACACAAATCAAAATTTTATAGCAGAATGTTATCTCCAACACTTGCACTCATTTGAAGTGTTCTCTAGAAAATGCATTCTATTATCAATCGTTGATGATGGGAATAAAGTTAAATCACCAATTCTCAACAGTTTAGGCATGTCAAATATATTGAATGTGCAAAAAGAATACTTCCGCAATGCTATGTCAGCATAAAGGATTGAGTACCTTAATTTGAGCATCTGTGCTAAGACCCATTTGAATGAGAAGATTAGGATCTACCATTTCCACCTGGGGGCACACTCCACATTTACTATCATTTTTGATTGACTGACTATAGCTTCCTCTTAATGACACATTACGCCCTATCCATACATATGCAACATCAGCATTTTTTGTGATAAAATGTTCTGCGGGCACAAGTATGAGGTATGTGGATGTGGAATCAAGGATGCCAGAATGTATATCCATTTTGAGCAAGGAGGGCCACTTGTAGAATATTATGTTAGTAGTGTCAGTTATTCCATTAGCTATGTCATCTGATGCGTGATAAAACTTGCCATACTTCTCTCCAACTCGTAATTGATTTAAAACTTCATCCTCAGCCACATGGCTCTCAGAAACTGAAAGCGGATCTTCCCTAACCATCTGAAAAGGCCCATCACATTTGAAGTTGCATTCAGCATCTGCATTTCTCATAGTATCATCTTCCAAGTATCTGGTCAAGTTTTTTGAAGCTTCAGGTGCATCATAATAGGTAGGCAAGCTCATCACAGGAGGAATGTTGCTCCCTGGATGCCCTGAATGCAAAGGCCAAGTTTCTTTACAGGTAGGACGTGAACCTTCCTCTGTCGAGGCAAGGTTAGCAGGATTCACCTCCTTCTCAAGAGGCAAAGTTGCATCATCAAGTAAATATGTACTTTCACCGTCTGCAGAACCAACACTTTCCTCTAAGAGACCGCTTTTGCTAGGATCGAAATCACTGCATTCGAGTCCATGAGGTGATGGCTGAGCAGACACATTTGACAGATCAGACCAGTTAGATGAAGGAGAAAATGTAAAGGAACTTGAGTAATCAGATGTTGAAGGTGAGAGTGACGGTGAAGTAGAATTGGACTTTGGTTTATTGACAAGAAAAGGTGAAAATGATTCCACCAAGCTGAATGATGGTGATCGTGACAGTGAACAATCAGAAAGAGGATTTGGATATCCCACTTCTTTGAAGTTATTTGTTCTGGATTCTGGGCTGCTAGTTACATATAAACAAAGTGAATCTGATGAATCACACTGATCACTTATCGACGTTGAAAGTTTGACAGGTGAGACAAAGTCATCAACTTCTTTACAAGTGTTCACTGGCAGCACTCCATCACATGTCAATTTACTAGAGTTCAACTTAGAGGAGGTGATAAGTTCTTTCACACCACCACTGGCAAATTTTCTTCTAAATTTATTCCAACCATTTTCTCTGGCAGGAAGGCATGTCTCTGTTTCTGCTTCTGAGAGTGGACAAGGTGGTACCACGCCACCAGCAAGTGCTCCGTTAAATATTTCAAAATCTAAATCATATTCAGCAAGCTTCCTCTGACAAAGACCAGGTTGAATCAACCCCGACACCATTTGAGACCCTGCAGACAAGACCTTTACCTCTTCGCATCCATCTGTCGAACTTTTCCAGTAGTTGAAGGCATCCCAGAACTCAAATGTCTCATCACCTTCTTTGATAGTTATAACTGGACCTTGGGCCCTCTCATAGCGAATAACTTGACAGGCAGCAGCCTTGGCATTATCTGACATCATTGCAGAGCATTGTTTTCCAGTCCAGACATACAGAGCTGAAGGAATGTGAATAATGAATGCTCCACGTGAATCGAGTTTATCTGCACCAGGTTCAGACACCATTTTTGGCACAAGGTGTAGGGGATCATATGGTGAGTGTGGCGCCATTCGGTAGATCCTAAGAACAGAAGTTGGGCTTGCAGGTAGCGCATGCACACGCTTTTGGCACTGCAAAAGTTGACAAGCAAACCCCACATTTGGATTAGTCACTCCTCTGGCTGCTTTGACATGTTGGAATGCATCATCAAAGCTCTGCTCCTCCTTCCACATAACATAAGCAATCACCAAAGAAGTTGATCGAGATACCCCCTGGCAACAGTGGACAAAGACACGCCCACCTTGTTCTCGAACATCTTCAAAATAATCAAACACATCATAGAGAATACTTGTGATATCCTCAGAGGGGCAGTCCTGCAGCCAAAGAGTCTTGTACACGAGCTCATTCCTAAAATATTCTGGGCAAACAAACCCCACACAGTTGAGGACATGGGTGATCGCATTCTGCTGTAAAATTTCACGGTTCTTGGCAATTGCATCACTTCCTAAATAGATGTGATCTAAAATCCTTGAACATTCCTTATTGAAAAAGGCAAGCTTGTCTTTCCTACACTCAAATTCTCTTGGAGTTTGATCAGAAATCGAGTTCTCACGGGGAGTTACTGATCCAAGATGCTTTCCACCAGGGGTGGGAGGATTTGGCCATACGCCAAGATCATCAGATCCAGCTCGTGGCCATTCCTCAATGCTTGGACGGATGATAGACAGTGGCTGCAGCGGCGGCAAAGAAGCTCGTGCTTTGCTGTTCCATAGTGGCTTGGAGTTAGAAGTGTGGGCTCTTGGTGGGCGTTCGGTCCATGACATTGAACGGGAGTAAGTTCTCCAACTTACACCCGAAGCCTCGTCCTTCCCCTCTTCCTTTATCATCTCGGGATTTATGCTGCCTCTCTATAAAACCAGATCAATTCATCCCATTAAAGTCATGCTAAATTTTGAACCTTAGAACAATAACATGACCCTGAATTCCACGTGAAGCATCAATTTGAGTCTTGAAACTTGAAAAAAAATCGCAAAAGTTACGACTCTCACGGGGAAAATCGCAACAGAAATCTAATATTCATGATCAGCCCCAGAAAAAAAATTCCCGAAAACCTTTACCTAATTTGCTCTCGCCCCAAAGCCCTTAAATCATGGATTATTTTTCCATCTTAATCTGAAGGAGTTAAAAAATGAAGACATAAATAAGCACAACAAACTTAATACACCCAAGTAAACGTACGGATCGAGTGGACACAAATCCGATATTAACACACAAGCACACAACAAGGAGATAGGAGAAGTAGGCGCAGAACTCCACATCAAACACAGAGACGGAAATTAGCTTGACAAAAACCACAAATCAGCTGTAAGATTGTCAAAGAGAAAAAAAAAGGTGGAGACTTACATGAACTAGTTTGTTGGTTGCTGGACATGGGCAACAAGCAGTTGATTAGGTTATATGAATAAATATGTGGTCCTGCGAACCAATAATTATTATTTAATTATAGGATTATGGAAAAGTGAAGGCAAATGGAGCGATCCGTTGAACGAAGAAGTGTGTTGATTTTAGAGAGAGAGCAGGTAGTCTGAGTCTGAGGCAAAGGCAAACAAAAAATTAAACAATAGGTTGGCAATTTTATAGATCTGGAGCTGAATTGGTCAAACTGCCACATCATCATTGGATAAAATCATTTCACTTTTGTTCCAATAAATAAAAAGGAGTATAATAATTCAATTGAATAAATTATTAATACACACGTACATTTAATTATATATTTATATAACTATATGTTAATAGGTAGGTTAGCTGGATGGCATCATCCAATAGGTGAAATATTTTGAGTCATTTGTATTGCGACTCATGTTTTGCTAATATTCAAATAACAATTCATGAATTCTAATTATTTATATCACACATTTCTTTTTTGTACCCTCCTTTTGTTATGTTGTTACGGAATGATGTGACATTTGAGTAGTTTACGACGGTTTGAATAGAGAAGCTTCTTTAACGTTACTCTTATATATATATA
>AYJT01067827.1:0-12752 GCA_001278415.1 Ocimum tenuiflorum
TGATGAATGATTTTAAATAAGTGTACATAGAGAAATGAATACAATTGTGAAGATTATTTATTTAGCGGAAAAATGGTAAGATTGGGATGGAGCATATTAAGAATAAAAAAGAATATGCATAGGTGTTGAGAAGATAGAGTCAGTGGACCAATAAAAATTATTAATTTTGAACTCCTTTGCAAAAGTTGTCTTTTGTCGTTTCCCTCATTTTCCTTACTGTGGGTTGTATTGGCCGGCTGTTATTCAAGTTCATCTCATCTTTCTTCTTTTGAATCTCCACCACACAAAAGCAGAGATATTTTTCAGAAACGTTAGAAAAAATACTACACTCAAATCTTAATAATCATAATTTTGTCAATTTTAATTTAATTTATACAAATAATACAATAACTAAAATTCGCTTCATATTTTCATTTGAGATATCTAAAAATCATTATTTACATGAAAGATCGAACAAACCAAAAGTAGTTACTTTTTATAAATATACAACGTTAAAATCAAACTTAATTTAAAAAACTATATAATATCAATTGAGATGCACAAAAATCTCACTGATAAACCCTAATCCGGATGTATAAAATACAATTGAGATTAAATAAATATAATAAAATAATTGTTGGTCACAAATCAGAGTTATAAATTATATAGAGAATTAAACTTAAGGGGCCACGATAGTAACCGACTTGGTTAAGTCAGTTGTGACTTTAATAAATGTTTAACTGTCTAGTTGAGGTTAGAGTTCAGTTCAGTTATACGAGTCAGCTGAGCTGACAAGTTTCAAAGATAGTTTGAGATAATAAATTGAAAAGCAGTAAATAAGATGGATTTATAGAGGTTCAGAGATAAATCTTCTACGCCCTCTCTTTCTTCAACTGAAATGATATTTACTAGTAACCGATGCTTTTGATGGGTTAACACAGATTACAACAAAAATTATTCTCAGCTGCTGGATTCTACGTCAACATCTCAGGCACGACGATCAACGGAGCTTTGTTCTTCCAGAAACTTGCTCCATGTCTTGCGCAGGACAAATATTTTAATTCTCTTCAAGTAGGAGGTTGGTTCTCAGACCAAAGGCTGGTAGATCTCGGAAGCTACAAGGATGCATATTCCAGTGATGGTAAAGTTCGTTGGAAGAGACGAGCTTCTCGTGATAGAGCGCGGTAGAGATAGAATTGTTCAAGCTTATCAAGATTGCAAGAGTTTCTGTATTGAATACCAGCACCTTGGTCTGGTATTTATAGTCTTCTCTCTCAAATTTAGCCGTTAACAGTCTTCTAGGCGATATCTTGCACGTCTCTGATGTACATGCATTTGTTTGATAAAAGCTAGAAGTAGTCAACTACAACTAGGACTCTGTTTCCTCCTAAAACGGGCAGTTATAACTTCTTTTAGAACTAGGACATCCAATTCCTCCTAGAACTGGTAGTTCCTGTTATCAAAATTGAGTCTTTAACCTCAATTATGGTTCCCCATTAATTTGATACTTCAGTCTTGAACTCTTCAGCTTCTTCAATCTTTAGCTCTTTGATCTTCATTAGAACTAACTATTATAAAGTTCTAGGCTATTACATGATTTTACAATACACAGTTGGATCAAAAATAATCTAATCATCAAGGATTTTCTAAAAACTAAACAACATTCCTAATAATAACCTTTTAGTCTTATATATAGTTCTTTGATAAATATGATCATGAAATATGTTAAATAAGAAAGAAAGAAAATTGTTTAATTTAACACGTTATTTATATGATTTGAATTTAAAGAAAAAGAGAGATCGTGATCATTTCAAATTCAACACGTAAACCTACTATGAAAAAAATGGCATGTGATCCTTACTCCCACTTTCTACTGTATTTTCTACTATTATATTGAAATCATTTAATATTTATATGATATTTATTAAATCATAATTTATCATGGTTCAGCTTAATTTCACAAGTTTAGTCTAGGCTTGATTCCACCTTGGTAAGTGTATATAATAAAATTTATCATATGATCTTTTCTGTTAGGTTTTTTAAATGATTTAGACAGATCAAATTATTCATTTGACTCCATCATATCCTATTGGGGTTAGGTCATGAAAGTGTGTTACTTAGATCTATCTAAATCGACAAATTTTTATTTATTTATTATTTAACTTTTAGTTAATATTTAATTATAAAATTGATTAATTCATAATAGATCTCAATATACGAAATTAATCTGCTTGATCATTTCATTTTATCTCAGTTTACTGTTTTTTGGCTTATTATAGTAGGTTTCAATCAATATAGATAGTGATTAATTGATTTGTCCAGGTATATTTTAATGCATCAGCGAAGAATCGCCATTTGATTTAATACAAAGAAAGGCGATCGTGGCATGCATTAAAATAGATTTTGCATATTCAAATATATGCATATTCACGGGACTTGCACATATATATATCTATATATATATTTTTTTATCGATGATATCTCCCGTTATACGATTTGAATAATTTAAATAAATTAAATTATTCATTTAATTTTAATTATCTATTCATTTAAGTTTGGATAATAAGAATCCATTATTTAAACGCATTCGAATCATTAAAATATTCCAACACAAATTTTTGTGTTTTTCTTGTTGAGAAAAAAAAATCTGAATGATGATGAATACACGTAGAAAATGAAAATGATAGATGAGATCATTTTCAAGGACAATAGTTTTTATAAAATAAAAAACTTTTCTGCTGCCACATGACCTGTGCAGGAGAGAGAGTCGACGGATAAGAATATTAATTTTGAATGCCTTCGCAAAAGTTGTCTTTTGTCGTTTACCTGAACATGCCATTTGCTATTTGGCCGGCTCTCCACCTCTTATTCAAATCCATCTCATTTTAAATTTTTTCTTTAAAATAAAATTGAAAAAAAAAATCTTCGCCTCAAAAAATAGGAGATATTTCTCAAACCATTAGGAAAAAATTATTGAGGAGGTCTCCGGTTAGACCGCCCAAATTTATAAGCGGATTTGAATTTAAAATCCAAGGCGAATATGAACTAGGATTTAGGATCCAACGCGGCTATCGGTTTGGGTTTGTGGAAATGAACTATCTAGATCCGTCTAAATTGTTTAGGCGGTCTAACGTAAGTTTTTGCCGATCCTAATGATATGCAATGATAATGAGAGGTTTTTATCATCAAAACAACACATAGACCGGTTTTTGTTATTAGAGTTGTAGAAAAAGCAGCAAAAGATAATGGTCGAGTAACATATATAATGATATGAAATCCGGGGCCTTTTTAATAGTAGGCTATTTCAGCTCAAGCACCCTCCACCTCCATACGCTGCTCAACCTGCACATTTAAAAATACATGCAGGGGCTGAATACATTGATTGTACTCAGTGAACACGTGGTCGAAATCATACAGACATTTTTTAATGTTATGATGTGTATCATGGTGACACATAAGGGTTTTAGTAAAATCAACCTTATCCACACAAACCATTTTCAGAGAAACCTGCAGATTATTTTCCATCCTCAACGCCATTTATAAACACATATGCTATCATTCGTCTGAGCCAGGAAGCAGGCCTCCTTCACTGGTCTCGATATCCGACATCAGTGGGATCAAGTCCTCGTTGACCGACATACACATAGTTGTTCAGAATAATTGTTTTTTGAGTGTTGTCAAACACCATTAGTGTAGAACTGATCTTAGAATGTACTCATGTATATGATTGAATTTGTAATAGCTTATGTTCGTGGAAAGTTGGAGCTTGAAGAAATCAAGATTTGAGGATACAAGATCAAGTTCAACCATTACCACAGTTGTGTTTGCTCAGCTGTAAGATACCTTAGCTGACTTATTCAGCTGTGAGGCTTAGAAACCACAACTGCTCAATCAGTTGTGAAGAACCCAGCTGCAGTTCACTCAGAACTGATAGCTGAGAGAGAAACAAACTAACTCCAAAAGCTGAAAAGGCAGCTGAATATCAGTTCAAGTCAACTTTAATGACCAGTTGTCCCTCATATAAATGAGAAGACAAAAGAGGAATATCAAACTTGTTCAGAAGAACAACAGAGCTGACTCACAAAAAAGTTAGTCAGTCAACTGGTTATTATTCAGCGGATAATAACCACAACTGAATATCCACCGGATAGAGAGCTGATAAAGTCTGCAAGAAGCACATCAACAACCATAATTCCTGATGTCAAAAAGGAGGAATTTGTCCGTTGTCTCTAACGGATACTATCCAAATCCAAGGCCTATAAATAGAAGAGTCACCCGAAGAGAGAAGGTTACATACGAAGTTGCGAACTCGCACTCATTATCTAAAATCTCAAGCTCTCTCTATCTCTCTAAAGCATTCTAGCTTTCCGAGTATTCTTACTCGAGACC
This sequence comes from Ocimum tenuiflorum, assembly GCA_001278415.1. NCBI lineage: Eukaryota > Viridiplantae > Streptophyta > Magnoliopsida > Lamiales > Lamiaceae > Ocimum > Ocimum tenuiflorum. The sequence continues at coordinate 4,369 of AYJT01067827.1, forward strand.
AACAGGAGATCCAATGCTGCCCATAACTAAGGATTCCAAGATCGTTCTCAGATTCATTCTTCCGAGAACATAACTCAACAAACCGATCTAATCTTCGTGAAGAGAACACAAATCTTCAAACCGTAGCACAGAAGCCTAGGAGGATTCTGGTAAAGCATCATCTCAGCCGTGCCTGTGACCGAGAACATTGGAGGTTCTCCATTGTAGAAGATAGTTATTTGTAACCCGTGTTAACTCACCGTGTGCAAGTAATTATAGTGAATTCCCTTCGTGGAGAAGGAAAAGAGGACGTAGTATATTTTACGTCCAAACCTCTATAATATCCTATCCATTTATAGTTTTCTGTATTTATTTTCTAAGTATTTGAAACCCAGCTATCGTGAGTAGTTGGAGTATAACTGTTAAACAACTCCAAGACCTACTCAATAACAAATTCCTAAGGAGCGAGAAAGTACAAGTCAGCTGAGGCATAAAAAGGGTCTACTTAGTTCTGCAATTATCGATATATCTTCTGCAACCTTTCTTAAACTCTGATTTGGGACCAGAAGTGGTATCAGAGCAGTTGGTTCAAAAGATTAACTGTTTTGTGTCACTAAGGGCCATATCAATTTTCCTTAAATTCTTGTTGCGAGCAGGATACATTCTAGTTGATTTTTAAGATGGCATCTACCCGACTGCCAAAGTTCTCAGTGGAAAATTATACCAGCTGGAAGAGGCGAGTGAAAGCTCACCTCCTAAGCCAACACGAGGATATGTGGTTGGTTTTAGAAGAAGGGCTGGTTTGGATATAAAAGATGAACACAAAAAGCCAGAATAATGATCGGCCCGAATACATCGAAAAGCCACATGCTGAGTGCACATCCGAAGATAGACATTGTTACAACTAGAATATCTTGCTCAAGATATTCTATTCTCAACACTTGATGAGGATCGAATGAAGGATATGGCCCATTGTGATTCTGCCAAGGAAATCTGGGATTTCCTTGAAGAGCTATGCAATGAATCTGAGCAGATCACAAGGAACAAACTCCAGGTTTGCGTAAAAAAACATGAATTATTCGTTATGCTAACTGGTGAATCTATTATTCAGATGGAGGCCAGATTCAAGTCCCTTGTCAGCGAGCTCTCAGCTCTGGGTAGAACCTGCCCGTTAGCTGAGTTGAATGCAAAAATCTTGGCTAGAATGCCGAGAGAGGACTGGTTCATGAAGGTGACAACTCTCAAGGAAAGAGATTTGTCAAAGATACTAACCAAGGATGAGTTTGCCTCTCTGCAAGCACATGAGTTTGATCTGGCTCGATTGAATGAGCATGAAGCCAAGAAGAGTTCCCAACAATCGTCAAAGCTGGAGGATGCAGCCTTGTTTGACAGAAAAAAGTCATTTTCACCACACAAGCCGTCGCGTCAATCTTTTTAATCACCAACCCCTGCTGACAAACCCTCAAAGTCAGCTTTAAAGTCTCCAGCCAGTTCAGTTCAGGAGCTAGAGGAACAAATGCAGATCTTCACCAAAAAACTGGAGAAGGCTAGGAGCAAAGCCCAGACATCTGCTCGAGAGGAGAAGAAAACTAAGAAGTTTCACTTCTCAAGAAGGCAACAACGTACTTGCTTTCAAAATAACTCTCCTAATCACTTAAAGTTTGATTGTCCGCACATAGGAGAGGAAGAAAGAGCGAAGCTGAAGAAGAGCTTCCAAAAAAGAGTATCGAAAGCATATGCAGAAGCCATGCTCACCAGGATAAAAATGTTCGATATTCCTTATGATGATGAAGTCATGGAGTCTGAGTCAGCTGCCAGCTCAGACGATGATAAGCAGCTCGTGGCATTCATGGCAGACATAAGGGAAGAAGGAGCTGGAACTGCCTTGATCTCAGATGAGGATGAGATAACTAAAACTTCCCTAGCTTTGCATACGCCTTTCCATGAAAACAAGAACTTAGAGTCATATCATTCTGACTCTGACATCCTATCATTAGAATCTCTTTCAGAAGATTGTAAATATATGTGCATGCTAGAAAGCAAAATCACGCATGAAAATACCTTCTTGAGAGAGCAAATTTTTAAACTTAGGGAAGAAAACTTAGCTCTCACAGCTGAGCTGGAAACCCTGAAGCTGAAAAACCTCGAGCAAAGTAAAATTCTTTTATCTTTTAATAAAAGCTCGAGAGGTTTAGAACATATTATCAGCATACAAAAATCACGCACTGAAAAGGGTGGATTGAGTCATGATCCATCAGCTTTGAATTTTATGCATGAACAAAGGAAAAGAGAAAATAGTATTTCTCCCAACCAAAACTCAAAATGACAAGTCATCTAGTCCAGCTGCAGCTCCTAAGGCAACTCATCTAAGGGGCGTCCAGTTGCCTCAAAAGTCAACTGCCCTGCCTAAAGCTGTCCAACTAAAGGGAACCCAACTGCCTAGGGCACTGGCCACTACTCACCCCAACTGTGCGAAAACCAGCTAGAGGCACCCCAGTGTCGGGAAATCAAACTGGAGACCCTCATCCAGCCGACACTAGCAAGGGTAGAGTCTTACAAAACCTGAGTACAATTGGTTGTGTGAGAGAACTAAGCGCCGGAGACTTGGATATATTCTTAAGCCCAAAGCAGTTGTCCGAGGGTCAAACTCTCGAGGTTAAGTTACGAACCCATTTTCTAAGCATAACTCACACACGGATGCATATTTTAACATGAAACATCATAATAGTGTGCATTTTGAACAAAGGATGAAAAAAAAAAAGAAATGAAACAAGGCTCTCAGCCGGTCAAAAGCTTAAAAATTAAACAAGTATGGATCCCTAAACGGTTCATCAATGTGCTGACCCCCTAAGGACCCGAAGTAAGATGGGTACTTAAATAATCCTTCTCTATGATTGCAGGTCACAGACGAGAGTAGCCAGCTGCAAAACAAAACAGATTTATAGATTCTTGACAACAACTGCTCATGGCACATGACTGGTATCAAGGAAGTTATGTCAGGTCTCAAGCCAGTCAATAGTCGTCAGTTATATTTGGGGACGACTCCAGAGGGAAGATCACGTCAACTGGAACTGTGAAGATCATCAGAGTTACCCTTCATGGTGTCTCACTCGTAGACAACTTAAAGCATAACCTAGTGAGCATCAGCCAACTTGGATAACACAGATACAAGACAGTGTTTGCAAAAAATGAATGCTAGATCAAGAACATAATTTCTAATGAAGTAATCCTCCGAGTTATTCGAAAAGAAAGATTCTATATCGTCGACTGGAGCAGTGGGAGCCCTAGCTCCTGCCTTGTTTCTTGCAGCTCGATAGAAGTCGGCTGGTTGTGGCACAAAAATTGAATCATCTCAACTTCAAGACCATCAACTACTTGGTAAAACATAATTTGGTTGAAGGATTGCCAGCTAAGGTAAAGAAGAAGGAAAGAGTGTGTGGAGTCTATCAACTAGAAAAGCAGACCAAAGCCTCATTCAAAGGAAAATCAGTTGAGCCAAGCATGTCCCGAGTTCTGAAGCTTCTTCACATGGTTTTATTTGGGCCAGTTACTCCCTAGTTAGTAAAAGGAAAGAGCTACACCTTGGTGGTGATAGATGACTTCTCAAGATATACAAGGGCGGAGTTTCTGCGGAGCAAAGCTGAAGTGAAGACGGCACTAACGATGCTGATCCTAAGATTCGGTAACAGAAGAGTTGCAAAGTTACAAATTTCAGATCGAATAATGGGACAGAATTCTGCAATGGGCCAGTAATGCACTTTTGCACGGACTAAGGGATCAGCCACGAGCATTCAGCTCCAAGGACACCTCAGCAGAATGGTCGTGCAAAAAGAAGGAATCGGACCCTGAAGAAAGCTGCGCAATCTATGTTATCTAAGGCTAAAATTGGTCAAAGCTATTGGGCTGCAGTAGTTAGCACAACTTGCTACACTCAGAATCGCAGTTCCATCAATCTTCAACTGAACAAAATACCATATGAGGTGTACAAAGGTCGTAAGCCTTCCTTAACTCATCTAGGAGCTTTTAGCTGTCCATGTTATATCCATAACAATGGAAAGTCGAAATTAAAAACCTTTTAACCTAAGGCTGATGAGGGCGTATTCCTTGGTTATAGATTCCCCTCTCAGAAGGCATTTAAGGTATTTAACAAGACAATCATTCTTGTGGAAATAACATGCAATGTTATATTTAATGAGTCCACTTTAGTGCACAGGAATACTGCAGAACTGACATTGACCTATCCAGAGGCCAATGAAGCTGAAGTTCAGTTAGGCAACACCCGGGGTGTGCAATTAGCTGAACCAACTAGGCACACTTCTAGAATCCCAGCTCAAGACACAGTTTCCTTAGCCGGAGTCCAAATGGCTAAGAAGGTTTATGATGCATAAGTTCTCGCTGAGATCTTAAAAGAAACTACAATTCATGATCCAGCTGAAGGTGCAACTGAAGCAGAGGGAACCCTAACTCAAATTGGGGTTCCAACTGAAGACATAACTGGTACAACAGCTGAGGTGGAAACCATTGGAACCCTAGTTCATAGAAAAGGAACTAAGACGGAGAAATCCATTGGAACCCCAATTCTTGAAGGAAGAACTCTGATAGAGGGAACCACTGGAACCCCAGATCTTGAAGGAAGAACTGTGACAGAGGATTTAATCTCTGACAACCTGGTAGATGTCCCAGTCGCAGCTGCGGATCAGTCGATCCCAGTGGAAGTTTTTCAACCTTCTCTATGGCTGAGAGATCATCCAGTTGAAGACATTCTGGATGATGCAATTGATCCAGTCCGTACCAGATCTTGGGAAGCCTTCTTCTCGTGCTCCTTATCCCAAATATAGCCTTCCAAGCTGGAGGAAGCTCTTGCGTCCCCCCGACTGGATCTCAACAATGTAAGAAGAGCTAGTTGAGTTCATCCGCAACTATGTTTGGTACTTGGTAGATCGCCCCTCTCATCAGAAGGTGTCGGAACCAAGCGGGTTTCCAAGAACAAGCATGAAAACGGCATAATCACCCACAACAAGGCACGTCTTGTCGCAAAATGATATGCTCAATGTGAAGAGATTGACTTTGATGAGACTTTTACCCCAGTTGCGAGACTGGAAGCAATCACATTCTTAATAGCTTATGCAGCTCACCACAACGTCATTGTCAATTAAATGGACATGAAGAGTGGCTTTCTAAATGACGAGCTGGCCAAAGAAGTCTACGTGGAACAACCACCTGGTTTTGAGCAAGGGAACAAAGTGTATCGTCTCAGAAAAGCCCTCTGTGGCTTAAAACAAGCTCCTCGAGCTTGGTACGAGACTTGAACCCAGTTTTTGTTGAAGAATGAATTTCAGAAAGGGAAGATCAACAAGACTCTATTCCAAGTTGGGAATGATGGGAATATGCTGCTACTTCAAATTTACGTGGACGACATTATTTTCGAATCAAAAAATCCAGCGTTGTACGATAAGTTCGCCCAGCTGATGCAACCAATTTACAGATGAGTATGATGGGTAGGATGTCCTACTTTCTAGGACTCCCAGTGAAGTAGATGCCGGAAGGGATATTTATCAATCAACAAAAATACACTCGGGAGCTGATCAAGAAATTTTGACCGAAGAAAACCAAGATTCTTAGGATTCATATGAGTACAAGTGTCCAGCTGACACTTGATGAAGAAAGAGAACAAGTCAACCCCACAACCTACAGAGGGATCATCGAGTCACTTCTATACCTAACTGCCAGTCGACCTGACATCAACTATTCAGTTGGAGTCTGTGCCAGATTTCAAACCAACCCGAAGAAATCTCACATGGATGCAGCTGTGTGGATCATTTGTTATTTAAAAGAAACTGAGACCCTAGGGATTTGGTATCGCAGAGATGATAGTCGATAGCCTAGTTCTTAAAGACTATTCAGATTCAGACTTTGAAGGATACAGAATTGATCAAAAGAGTATAAGCAGAACATGTCAGTTCCTCAGTCACAAGTTAATTTGTTGGTTCAGCAAGAAACAACACTCAGTCGCCACCTCCACAACTGAAGCTGAATATGTAGCTACAGGCAGCTACTGTGCTCAATTGCTTTGGATCAGTCAACAACTCCATGACTACAAAGTGTATATTGAAGTTGTTCCAATTTTCTGCGACAACAACAGTATCATAGCTATCACGCAGAACCCAGGTCTACTAGAACTAGACATGCTGGCTGAAGGAGAAGATTAAAGAAGAAAAATTCTAAGTATACGACAGCTGAGTCCCAGCTCTCAGCTGTAGTTGAAGATGAAATTTGAGGAAAATTTTCAAAGTTTAAGACAACTGGGTCCCAGCTCTCAGTGGCCAGCTATCTTAAAACCTAACTAGAAGGTAACTGAGTCCAAGCTCTCAGTTATGTTTCTTAAGAGATGTCAATCAGCTGAGTCCCAGCTCTCAAGTGAGAACTAAAAACTGACCAAGAATATTGTCAACTATCAGGTTGATCACTCCGAGTGGGACGCTTGAGAACTGATCAGTTGTCGGTTACTTAGTGGGTTGAACAGCTGAGTCCCAGCTCTCAGCTGTTTCATAGTCGAACTGAGTCCTAACTCTCAGTTACAGCTGATGATAGTCAAGACTGAGTTCCAGCTCTCAATCACAACTGGTGTCATACTTAGGGGGAAAACACATCTCAGAAGGTATTAATTACTCCAGCGTATATGTCACTAATTTCGAATTTTGAATGAAAATAATGCTCATTAAATGAGATGAGACATGTCGGCTGAGAAGATCAAATAGGAAGCTGTCACGTGTAAAGGCAACCGGTCACATCCAAGTTGAGGACAACCGCATTTACACTGTTTCAAAGGATGGGCAAATCTTATCCGTTGGATCTCCCTTCTTGATCCCAAACGTCAATCTGGTTCACCTACTTTTACTATAAAAGGAAGATCATCTGCCCCGATCACTCTTTCATCTTCCTCCCATATTCTAACCCTAGTTGCAGAAAAATCTCAAACCCTTCACCTTTCAACTTCAAAGCTCATTTCCTTCAATACTCTCAAAAGATATCTCAATAGTCTTCCCCACAAAAGATACCCACGACATTCCTTTAGCAGACCTTGTCACGATAGCAAAAACTGGATCCCGCGATCTCACATACGCGGAGCAGGGGCAAATGCAAGTCCAGAAGAACAAGATTATAAACCTCCCTCTTCTCAGGAAGTAGTACAAGGATTTCCCTGAGGAGATCCAGAAGTTAGAAACGAAGTTGCAAAAGGCAACTGTGCTTAAATTTATGACAGCAGCCCCGCGACGTTTTTACCCAGATCTCGTTGCCAAGTTCTACCGAAGGGCCGTCATTTCTGACGACGATGACTACTTCACGATGAACATCTATTGGACCAAGATCGTCGTATCCCCAGATGTTCGGCCTCTCCAATGACGGCCGCAAATATCCACATATCTCGATGATATGAATAAACCAGAGAAGAAACATTGGAACCTCTAGAAAGATGTCACCATGAAGGCTGAAATGAAATTCAAGATGTAGACTCCTAAGGGCTCGCTGAAGGACTTCTACACCCCTCTCCTTGATATTGTTAATAAAATGATCGTGTGCAACTTGGGGACAAAATCAGAACTGTCCTCCAAGAAATACAAACCGATGATGGCCATAGACGATGGTGTCCATGCTAATTGGGTTGAATTCATCTTCAACAAAATGTTGGAGAATGTGAGGAGGAACGAGAATATCGAGAAAACACACGTGTTCTAGAAGGACGTGCAATACGATCTTACCGTCAGCTACATGATGGAAAAACTACTCTCAGCTGTGGGGCCTAGGGAGAAGTTGAGCAACTACGACTTCATCCCCCCGTCAACCCCCAGAAAGCCCCCACGAAATGTCAAGGCATCGAGGCCAAAGAAACCAGTTGTGGCCACAGCTTCCGATGAGGGATTTAGCCCTTCCCCTAGCCCTCATATCGGAGAGATGGTGTTGACCAAGGATCTCGACAATGAAATTTCAGTTACCAGCTCAGTCCGAGCTGAGGAGGAACGATCATCCAGGAAGAAGGCTGAAGAGCAAATGTTCAAGGAGGTAGAACAAGTCCTCCTGTCCGAAAGAATTCAGAGCGGGCTAGGTGCAAGCACCCCAACCAAGAAAAGGTCTCTAGCGACCATGGCCACCAAAAAGGCAGCTCTGATTGACGAAAGTAAAGCAAGAAACAACAAAGATACCAGCTGCTTGAATGAGTGTTCTTTGGTTATTTTCAAGAACCCTAAGGAACCAAGGGAGTTGTCATTCAGGAGCCAGTTGCCCATAAGACAGCTCGTCAAATCGTATCCTCCAGCAGCAGCTCTGATTCATCACTGGACCAACTTCTTGAGGGTCCTCATGACACTGCTGGAGCTGGCCAGTCCAGCCAAGCCAGTCGTCCCAAT
>AYJT01067832.1:0-12015 GCA_001278415.1 Ocimum tenuiflorum
GCCTGTGGGGGGGAGAGAATAGTGATTTTCACGACGAACCACGTCGAGAATCTCGACCCTGCGTTGATCAGGAGGGGGAGGATGGACAAGCATATCGAGATGTCGTATTGTGGCTTCGAGGGGTTTAAGGTTTTGGCCAAGAACTACGCGGGTTGTGAAGGCCATGATTTGTTTCCGAGGATTGAGAGGCTGTTGGGGGAAGTTGAGATTACTCCTGCTGATGTTGCTGAGCATTTGATGCCCAAAACTGTGAGTGGGAATGTGGATGTCTGTTTGGGGAACCTGGTTTCTGCGCTCGAGGGAGAGCTGCAGAAACCCAGAGTAATAGGCGATGAAACACGATTTGAAACGATGGATTCAGAAGCTATGTGATCAAGAGCACTCTTGCGACATAAGCACTCACTTCTCTTCCATTGCTATTGATTACCCACGATTTTAGTTTGTGTTGTTTTTAGTTGGAAAATGGGAGGGTGGAAATTCAAATTATAGACCTCTTTCGATCTTTATTGGAGGATTTTTAGACATGGGTGTCCTGGACATCGGAGCAGGATTTTAGATTTTAGATTTTAGATTTTTACTTTCATTGTTTTCCACTCATATTCTTGAAGTTTTGTATCATATTTGACAGTGTATTATTTTAATTCAAATTCAAGAAACATTGGCATTTGTTCTTTTTCCAATAATTGAGGGCTCTAATGTTCTGAAACAACAACACGATCATCCTGCTCAAGTACATGGACATGATAAAAATTTGATCAAACCATATTGAATTCCATTTTCATTCCATATAAGTAGACTCTTACAATACCTGTTTCCTTTTTATTCTAAACGTTTTTCATTATAGTCAAAGCTAAAATAAGGAGCGTCAGGATATGAACAACGCTAAATACAAAAGAGCCAAACCTTGCTCTATACAGAAAAAAAGTTGCACGAAATCAACAACAAAAGACTGCTGCTTTGTTCAGACATACTCAGAACTAACCAACCTAAACAACCTTCGACCTCAACGAGGTTGCTGGATCAATCTGGGGGTGCACTTGGGGCTCACAATCTTGGCTGGCTTCTCCCAATTCCTCGTCCCCACGAGGCCTCTCTCCTTCGGCATGCTCAGATTCTTCACCAGGGCTCTGGTGTTCTTACCACGAGCTGATCACAACCAAACATCATCGCCCACAAGTAAATCATCTTACTTTATGAAGTAAACCCAAATTCAACATGTCTTGCACAATTTCTTACTACCCTCCACTCATCCACAATTAAATCATCTAACTTGTTAAATTCTTTTTAGGTAAAAAAAAGACTTGACATTATATCCTGGGACTCTAATATCCCAGATTGGATTTACAACTTATGATGTAAGGATCTCACTTAATGGAATGATATTTTTCCCCCAAAAGAAAAGGACTTGTTAAATTCTTGTAGTGCAAGCTTGTAGGCTGATGCTTTCAGAAAATGGAAAAACATTCCAAGACCAGAATTTTTTTGCAAGCCCAAATGATTCACTAAATGAAGAATATCCAAAATTAGAAAAGCCCCCAGCATTCCTTACAACCCATTTTCTTTGAATGAAGGACAAACTTAGAAAGTCTCCCGTAATTTCCTGCTACCCTCCTAGTCAATTCTTGGAATAGTGATAAATAAGTGGCTTAAAAGCGAGATTCAATGGTTCTAGTTTACCAATGCCAGATTAGGTGAGACAATATATTATATATGTCTGAAAGTATTAAATATTTCACTATGGTCCCACTAAGGTCATATTATGATGGTGGCCTGTCTATTTTCCCAAGTTGTGATACAAAACCTTACATGATGAAACCTGCTACCAGCAAAAATAACACTGCTGTTAATCAAGATAGACATTAATTTAATCAAAATAGTGATTATACCAGTTTCAGTAATTCCTCTGGCAGGCATACCACCATGGTAGTCATGAACTTCAGCAGACTGGAGAAATTCTTCAAACTGAGCTTCCATATTCAGAATATCTTCATCGACGCCGAGATCGAAGTTATCAGGCAACTCAACGACGTCGTTTCCATCTGTCTCCTCCCCGAAAATATCCTCCTCCTGGTGCTTGCTCAGCCAATAATCGCGGAACCAAGTGGCGCTGGTTACTAGGTTCCACCACTCAGGCGAGAAGTCCTCCACCTGCCGCACCGCCGCTGGAATGAATAGCGGCGCGTTCGGATTCAGCGACGACCTTCCTTCGGATACAAGAGCCATGATTTCTTTGTTTTGTTCAGATCAAAACCGCCTGATAATTTTCATTTGAATTAGTAAGATTATTTAAATACATCATTAGGAAAAAAACACCAATTTCAGGAAAATATTCAAATAAAAATGGCGATTGAAGTTAGGTCTGTTATTCTAACAAACAAAGTTGTATTTTCCTCTAATACCATACCACCAATTCAGATTTCTTTCGCATAAATCCACTACCTTTTTATCTTCTCAGTTTCATAATGATCCATTTTCGCAATAATTTGAGGTGGAAAAGATGAATTTGGAACTGTCCAGAGACAAAATCATAGCGACCTCAACTTTCTTGTCCCTTTCAGTTTCAGAAACTTCAGTTTTCATTCACGGTAATTCAAATTGAAAGGTCAGCAAAAATCACAACTAACAGCGGCTAAAAACGAAGGTTTCACACTCATAGCAATTACCAAACCAACAACATCGGATCAGCACTAACCGAACAAAATTCCAACAAAACTAATACTTTTAAAAAGTGAAAGCATCTAATCAGCAGATCTGCGTATTCAAAAGCTAAACTACACGTTACACAATTCCGATTACTCAAAAGCAGAAAAAATCTGAAGAAAATTGAAGAGATATTGAGTCCACGGACAGTACCTTCTGATTAAAATATCCTTTTTCGAACGTAGAATTTTCAGCTTACACGTAATGAGCGACGACTCGCTCCGAAAATATAAGAAACCTGTATATATAGGATCAGCGGTTGGAGGCCGAGCCTATCGGTTCGGTTACCGAACCTTAGGTATGCTTTTATATGCCGAACCTACCCACTGATTGACCCTTCAAACAACTCGTTTAAAAGTTAAAGCCCTGTTTGGTTTGGTTTCTATTACCCTCTCAAAACATAATCCAAACCTTCAAAACCTGTCCATAAACCTTAAGCAGCAATTATTGTTTACCATAATACAATCCATGTCACCACATAACAGTCCAATTTTTATTTTTTTAAATTTTTTTTATAATATTTAAATTACAATCAACTATGTAACAATCCAATTTTATTATTATTAAGTAATTTTAGTCACCATTATTCATGACAGTTGTTTATTTTGTGCCTTGTGGTATTCAATATTGCTATGCTACGAACTTATTGTTTGCCTTTTTTTTCTGGAAAAATTCTTTAAAAAATTATGAAAAGTTATTTGGTTTATTTTTTTGTTGAGGGGAGAGAAAAAACAGAGATGAATTTTGAATGTGTTTTTGCAAGAATATTTTTTTAAAAAAAGTGAAGTTTTTTTACGAAAAAAAAAGTAAACAAATAGAGGGTGATGTGTGAGGTGGACCTAGCGGAAGAAAAAAAAAGTTTCATCACGTTAATCAGCGAAATTAGTTATCAAAATTTTAATTATATCTTCATACCAAAAAGGATTTGGTTGGATTTGATATGTTAAATTTAGTTTGTCTATATTTTAACAGAAGAATAATTTGGGATAAATTTAAGAGTTTAAAAATAATTCTGCTAGGATTTAATGATTTAAATAAAAATCGAATCACATTTAAAAGTTTTATTTTAATTTCGACATTAGCATGCCATAGTTCATGTCATATTTCAGGCATCAGAGTAAACTATCCAGGTTTAGTTTGATGAATTCTAAATTATTTTGGATACATTTTAATAAAAACTAGTTTTACACCCGTACGTTGCACGGTCAAAACTCCAACATGATCATTCATTCTAAGATATGATAAACAAACTTATATTTCCAAGTTATCATCGAAAAAATATATTTAAATTTTGTCCATCAATATTATCAATATAATTATACACTAATCTAATGGGTAAAGTAACATAAAAAGAATTCAGTAAAAATTTAGCTCTATTTAAATAATAAAAACAAAAAAAATATGTTTATATTTAGTATAAAAGTAAACTTAAAACAAAAAAAAATTGATGAAAATGTAAGAGAAAAATGATACCTAATAATTTTATTGAACTATATTTTACTATTGATTGTATAAATATATGTTATAATATAAGTAAATAGTAAATAAAAGAAAATAAAGATAAAATGATATTAATAATGTGATGTTTTTTTAAAAAAATATATTGATGGTGTAATGCATTTAAGAGCGAAAGTAGCAAAAAAAAAATATTTTTTTTGAAATATTTAGCTTTAATATATAAGGATATATCAGTTTAATTAGATTTTGATGATTTGGGTAATAATAGAAGCGCAGCCAAACAGGCACTAGCACGCCATGAGCGACCACGGTATTCGGGTCACGAGAGTTGTAAAACGCGCTCTGAAAGTTGTACGTTAAATATCTCAATAATGAGGAACCGGATATAGCCGGTGACGGAAGAGGATAAGCGTGGAATAGGTTCGTAGTTTGGAATCATATTATACGTGGGCCCTACCTGTAACAATCTAATCATTGTCATGTTACAAAAGGAAATCCAACGGTCAGGAGAGGTGGTCTCAGTTGATCGCACGGTGCCGGGTGGGGAAAAGTGTAATTGGTGGTGGGGCCGGGTTAGGAGCTCCAAATCCGCGCTGGACATATGGGTAGGTTTTGGGAAATCAAAAAAAATATCATTAATAGTGGGTTGTGTCGCCTAAGTGCTCTCTCATTAATTAGTGCCTAAAATGTTGGAGATAAATAAAGCACTAATTACTATCATCATGATTTTTATAGAATAAAAGTTGATATATATATCAAAAAGGAAAAAAAAAAAGTGGAAATGGCATTGTTAGGTCTTTGGAGTTTAATATTGGTATTTGGGTTGTGTTAATTTGTTCGGATTGAAAATAATAAAATGTTCGATCAGCATGTTGCAATATGGAACTAAGATGTTAAATACTATAAAAACAAAATATAAAATTTTGATGGTGGCAGATTATTCGTATCTGATTTGATCCGATATAAATAATGGGTGATTTGAAATTGATGTTAATCTGATACGGGATTTTCGTGTGTTTATCATTTATATTTAATAAGAGCAGAAAGTAACTTGTAACTATTTTATAGATTTATGTTGTATTGCCATGTTGTGTCATAAATCATCGTTAGTCCGGGACCATTCTAAATTGTACAAGAAATTAAAGATAGTTAGAGCACTTGAATATTGCAAAAGATCATAAAAGCTAATTTTATTGGGTATAAATCATAAAATTATAATTTTTTTGCAATGAATGATTAAAGTGTAAGTGAATATCAGTGAATAAAGTATAAACTTGCAAAACTTCATTCCTCATGTACTATCATTGCTTATCCGTCCAAACAAGGTATCACAATGTGTAACACCATTGTATAATAAGAGATCTAAAGTAAATGAATATTGTTACCTAAAATCATTAAAAGATCAATTTTAATCCATATCAGTTATGATGATATAATTGAATTGCATTCATTAAAATGTCTTTTCCTTTGTCTCGTGTTTGCATATTTAAGGCATGAGTTAATCAAAACAAATCACTTGTTTTAGTTTCTAAGAATCCTATTTGATTTCGTTTTTTTTTTTTGAAAAAAAATGCCCGTTCACTTTTTACAAAAGTACAAACAAATAATTTTTTATAATTTTTTTTTCTTTTTTAGGTATTTCATTTTTTTTGAGATGCAAATCAAAGGGTTTCATCCTTTGTTCTTCCCGTAACGAGATAAATTATATAACTGTTCAACGCTAATGAATTATAAGTAAACAAATCTGATTGTATAAAATGACTCACAAATAATTGCCATGTTAAATCTCATGCTTGTGCACATGTTCAACGCCCGAGAAAGAGTGTAATACAAAAATATAACGAGAATCCTGCACTCATTTAACGAATTCTCAAAATACCAGTAATTGTAATTAAAAGAAAGTTACTAATTATTATTAATATCATTAATAATGGAAAGTTGAGCTCCAGATTTAGACTGGGTTTGAACTTTGACAGCCGCCGATCCCAAATTCCGCCGCAAAAAACACCGGCGAATCCGTCTTCTCCGGATCTCACAGTTGTACGACGATGGCGCGTGTTGATTGAGCTGCAAGGATGATGAGAAGACGAAATTGCAGGCTTTGGTGGCCGAGTAATATCTTCTCCCGAACTCCGCTGAATTCAAGTTTTATGTTTGGATGGTTTCTTCCCTCTTCCGAAGCTTCTATTGATGTCGTCGTGGCTTTCGCCTGCGATGAGCTCGAACTTGCCTCTTCACTGAATTCCGGTTTGGATCTCTCGGTGCGTTGCATCTCGCATTAGTTTGTTTTCTGCTCTTTCATGGCGTATAATTTGTTTTACTGGTTGTTGATGGGATTAATTTTAACCGTACTTAAAAAATCTATGAAGGCTTGATGTTAATTTTTCGGTTTAATTTTTCGTGATTAGGAAACCCTACTCACATCCTGGATATTTCATTTTTATGATATTATATGAGAATGTTAACTTTGTGCAGTTTTATTATGGGGATTGAATCTGGGATTTTATAATTTTGATATTCAAATGTCTGGAGTACCGTTGCTAAATACTAATGACATTTCAATGAATGGCCTCAAGCTAGTTTGTTGCTGTTCCTTTTTGTAACATGCTGTTGATGTCCATTTGATGAATTACGTTTATGGGGAATGCTTTCTCTTGTTAAGGAAATCCTTCGAGGTACAAATAAGAGCATGCCTACACTTCTTCAAGATAAAGGCGAATTCTCTCTTCTCGGATATTTTGAAGCAGATTCTAGTGGCAACAGCAAGTTGGCCACTAGTGATATTAAACTAAATGGCAATCAAAGTTTGGATTCACGCATGAGTAATCAAGGGAGCCCGAGCTGTGGATGCCCCAGACATGACAAGATTTTAGGACAAGGTAGGGTTGCTATTCCAGCAAACTTGTGGATCGAACTTGTAGGCTTTCTATCTGAAGCTAAGGACGGAAGAGTTCTTGCTATCCCGAAACTGCATCATTTGCATTTGAATGGAAAATTTGAGTCCCATTTCGATCTCCACGTATGTAAGTCTTGTCCTTTCATGTACAACAAACTTCTTCATTTTTTTTCCTTTCTCTTATTATGCTTGACTTAGCTTCCTGATATTTGCAGGTAATATTTTATGAGATACCCACTTTTGGTGGTCACCATTATTCTCCGGGTGCTCAGTTTTCATCCAATCTAGAGGCCTTTCCTAGCAAGAAACCCAAGTGGTTTGACGACCTTCACCAGAAAGATGCACACCTTGACTTGGTAAGTGTTATTTTTTATGTTCTACATATATGGTCTTCATTTTCTGAATCTGTTCTCTTTATGTAACTTGTGCAAAGGATACTGTAATCCGCGCAATAAACAGTGCCAATGCCGCTCAAATTTTATTTGATGGACATCAACATGCTGAGCCTGGGACACTTTTCATCATTCTTCACATGTAACTAAGATGATCCTCACCTCCGCACTGCTAAAGTTTTTTTTAATCTCCGTAACAGTTTTTTATGTCTTATCAGGTTCTCTACCTTTGCATGGAAAATATTTTCTGCATCGGTTTCTTCTCTTTCAACCATCATTTACATTGTTCTTCAGTTATCTCGTATTCTTTTTAGCTGGTTATCACACACTGGCATTGATGTTCTCTTTGCCAAAGTATTTAGCAATACATTGAAGAACATTCACTTCCGCTGCTGCCAACTCTTGTATTGGCCTGTCTTTCTCCAGGATCAAAATATCAGGTATCATGACAAGTGGTTCATCTTTTTGTTTAATTAGTCTTAATTTCCAAATATCACAATCATAGTTAAATGTACTCCGTACCTCATGCTTCCAGAATTGTTTTAAGATGTATTCGTGATTGAATATTAGATTAGGCACACATGATGTCAAAACATTCTACTCATTCAAGAATGTATCCTCATTATCTTTTTATACTTATATAGGGATTGGTCATGTGTTGAGTTTGCAGAGAAAGCCGCATCTCACAAGCACTCAGTATGGTCAAATATTGTATTTGATGTTCTTCTGGGAAATCTAGTTGGCATTCCCTTGTGGATTATGGCAGAATCTGCCTTCTCATGGGTTTCAAACTTTGGACATGACTTCACAAATGGTTGGTTACGTACTGGCTGTGTATGGCTGATGGGAAATCCGGCTGGTTTTAAGTTGAATACTGAACTAGCTGGGGTTCTTGGGATTGTTTCTCTAAATGCAATACAGATTTGGTCAACCCTTTGGGCTTTGATGGATTTTCTTTTCATTCATTTCTTCAAAGGACTTGCTCTTTGTGGGATTCTTTTTGGTTTAACTTCTGTAGCAGCTTTAGTTGTTGATATAGTCTCTCTACTAACAATGCACATTTTGGTTCTTCATTTATTCCTGTCTCCTCTCTATTCGACTCAGCTACAGGCATTATCAGCTTTGTGGCGCCTTTTCAGGTATTGCACTTTTCAAGTCTCAATTATAAATCTCCCTCTTGATAAATTTTAACCTGCCTCTGCTTTTCAACAACGAGAGGAAAACATTTACATGTCATCATGGTTAAAAATTACTCCCATCTAATAATTGAAATTAATAATTTGAAAGCTATCTTGGAAAAAATAGGAAGCTATCTACTAGTTGCATCTTCCTTGACTTTAGTCAGATGAATTGTAACTTGCATTGACTTCTGGTAGCAGTGCATTTTAGTCTGAAATCGAATGAATTTAATTACATATAGGTGGGAGATAATCAAAATAGCTTCGTCTTATATGCATCATGATGATTATATGAATCTGTGGTGGTTATCCAGTCCCATGACAAAAGATGTTGGACTTATTGCAGGGGTCGAAAGCTGAATCCTTTGCGCCACAGATTGGACAGCTATGATTACACTGTTGAACAACATGTAGTCGGTTCTCTTTTGTTCACCCCTATATTACTTCTTCTACCAACTACATCGGCTTTCTATATTTTCTTCACCATTTTGCGCACAGCTGTATGCTTTGTCAACATAGCTATTGGGGCTGCCATAACTTTCGTCCATTCCACTCCATATGCTAAAGTTTTCCTTTGGTTGAAGAGAAGGAGCAGATTTCCATCTGGGATATTTTTCAGAGTTGCATTATGTCAACAATCTGAGACCGAAACTGTTGCTGCCAGTTGTTCAAGCAGTATTAATAAATCTACAATTCTTGTGTCGTATCTTGACAGCAATTACTTGAAATTAGGTAAAACCCTCGAGCTTCAGAGGTTTCATGAGATATTATATTAATTCAGATTTTGATTTTTTGCTTCTGAAATTTTAAATTCCATTCGATTGACAAAAACATTTCTTTCAGGAGAGGTAGTATGGCCGCACTATAAAAACTTGTATTCAGCTTTCTCCAGGTCATCTATACAATCATCTGCTTACGGCCTTCTCACCGGGAGAAGGTATTCCACACACACACACATTATTGTTTTGTGGTGTTAGTTTGTCTCCTTGCTTCTTTCATCATGATTTCGTTACGATTCTGTGTCTACAGCGCTCCATATGCTCCTGCTCCGAGTTTTCCTATGAAGCTGCCATGGATAGTGATCCCCTGGAAAGAATATTGGCGTCTATGCTATAATTCGATCTACGCATGCAGGAGACATCCTTACAATAATCCTTTGCAAGATTGACAACAGAAGATACACTCTCTTAATTCTAGCACATCCTTTGTGGAGACTTGCATATAGATACTTCCCTCTTACATTACTGAAATTTAGTGAGATTTGTGTTCTTTCTAGTTGGGTCACTTATTATTCTTATTCTGGTTGGTTTTAAACTTTTGTCCTTGTAAATATAACACCATTTCATCTTTACAGTGCCTACTATATTAAAACACAATTTTGTCTAAGATCTTCCATGTTGTTTTTGTATTGAGTTTTCGGGCTTTTGTGTGTTTTGGATTGAAATTTTGTATGAAATTTTTGTTCCCAATTCACCTTTAAGTTACGACTTAAATGTGTAAATTGTAAGCAATAGTAAAAGATTATCTCAATTTATCCACGGCTTTTCTGAAACCTACTATATAAACGATTGGGGGGCTAAATAATGCACATTTCTTCTGTTGCATATTTTTTGAGAGACGTATGGAATTGGGGAAAAGATCCTTGAATATTGGGTGAATGTTATGAAAGAATAATAAATTAAAATATAGCGAAAAGGGCTATTTTAATAGCAACTTGTTTGCTTTTATACCAACTCAATGAGGTCTTTACAATATATCAGCTATAAAATAATAATAAGAGAGGACCAAACTTTCCCTTTCTTTTCTTTTTTTTTTTCCTTTCAACACCATAATATCATTTTGGGAGGAAAACCAAAATTAGAGACTGATAGAAAATATTGGATATAGGCTTGGCGTGAGTGAGTAGGAAACTTAACATAGTGTTCAAGTCTAAATAATGCATATTTTCTCGTGTATCATGTCTTTAAGACAAAAATTAGTGTTAGATTGTCTAAATGATTTAGGTGGATCTAGATAGTTTATTTCCACTAACCTAAACTCATACATGTCTTGAATTCTAAATGCAACCCACATTCGCACTGGATCCTAAACCCAAATCCGCCTAGATAATTTAGACGATCTAATAAGAGACCTCTCATCTATTAAATATTGGATTGTTTCCGACATGGGTAGTTGCTAGCCCATGCTGTTCTTGCAGGGATGGTGAAGATTATTCATTAAATAATACATTATTTTAATTTTCAAAGAATTATAATGTATATATGAATTTATTGATGATCTTGAACTCGATAAACTAACCTACCTACCTCTCTCTCTAACTTCTATGCAACAATCAGTTAGGGAAATTTTCGAATAGTGCCTATCCCTCTCATGTGGGTTCCACTCCAGTGTTCACTTACCTGTCCTATTAAAATCGGATCTTGAACGGATCCGAGCTTCCTAAGTTTTATATGAGTCCCATCCCACGTGAGAAGAGTGTGTAGTGCTCACATACCCGTGGTAGAGTTTCCTCATTTCTCAACATTTCCATTGCAATTAATACCAACGAACTTTCTCGAAAACCACACGAAGATTAAAGAAAACGGATTTTTTGTCCATTATCCTGTTTATTTCTCTGACAACCAGCCGACGTTGTTGCATGCATGTTATCAATACATGCTAAATTGGTCCATCAAAAATTATACTCATCCACCACCGCTGTGTGCAGCCGACGTCACCTTTTCGTTCAAGATAAACTTATCTAATCTCATCCAGACTTTCTGTTTTTCCCAATCCCGATGCATCATCATTCCTTCCATCTATCTTATTATATTGCAATTACTCAAAACTGTTATTCTGTTTGAAAATTTCCTTGCTTCTCTTCATTTTCAGTGATCGATTCGTTTTGTTTCCTTTGCTTCCCTTTTTCAGTGGATTCAGAACCCTTTTGCAAGTTGATTCGTGGGCGAATATCAAGATCGAGCCTTGATTTCAAAATTCCAATCTTTTTTACCTCATCTTCACTGCTGGTTTTCCACGGATCATATTCAAGAATTTCAACTCCTACTTTTCTTCTTCTTTCATTAGATCTGTGAACCCTTTTGGAAGTTGATTCGTGGGCGAATATCAAAATGGAGCCTTGATTTAAAAATTCCAATCTTTTTATCTCTCTTTCACAGCTGGTGTTCCACAAATTCAAGAATTTCAACTCCTATATTTTCTTCTTCTTCTTTCATTCGATTCGTGAACCCTTCTGGAAGTTGATTCACGGGCGACCATCAAAATCGAGCCTTGATCTATAAACTCAAAACATTTTCCACACATTCAATTCATCACAATCTCATTGATGGACATAACCAACGAGGCCAGCGTCGACCAGTTCTCGATCGGACCGTCGACCTTCCTCGGCCGA
>AYJT01067872.1:0-12433 GCA_001278415.1 Ocimum tenuiflorum
AATTCTCAAAATATATTTTATTTGATCTTTTTTAGCGATATAATTTATTTGATTCGTTACTTATTTTTATTTATTCGATAATCTAAAATCTTAATATTTGTATTATTAGTTCTTTCAATATAGGTTTCTTTAATATCATATTGATTATATTTTGTGAACTATTTATTATTTATATATTACTAAATTAATTTATTTTGAGCGTTTGAGTTTTTTTTTTTTCCTAATTTGAACCCAAGTTAAGATTTAAATATTGCGATTTTTAAATACGAATTTTATCATTTAAGCATATATTTATACATTGAGTACTACGACTTTTTAGTGTGATATTCATTATATTTTAACTTGTAATTTTTTTTATTACACAATGTTTTCTTTTAAGTTAATTATATTTCATTCATTGAAATTAAAAGTTACTTTAGTTGTGCAAATTAATTTTTCGTAAAACTATTCACCAATGTATCTATATATAAAGTGTCGTTTATACACCATTCTATTAGAAATATAAATAAAATCCCACATGTTAGAAAATATTTTATGGATCCGCACCTGGTTTCAGTATTTGGCGTTTCAGTATTATCAATATTATTATCATTAGTCACATCTTCAGAAGTTCATGATTCTTTTGTGTTTGAACCATTTTCTTCTTCGTTGCCTCTTTAGGCGAGATCACGTTCAACCATGGACCGACGTTAAAGTCCCACTTCGGATGTTTGCTCATAACATCATTTAATACCACCAAGTTTTGAAATTTACTTCCATCAGCTTTATAAATTACATGAGCTTCCATCTTAACATCTTTCTAATTCATTCTACTTCTTCTCCTTTTAGCTGCTTCCTTGTAAACAGCAACCTACTTGGCATTTTCATTGAGTCGCTTGAAGCGACCTCTTAGTGACTCGATCCTTATTGGGTTGAGCTTATCTAATTTTCTATTTGAGCTTCATGATACAATTGGTGAATACATGCCCACATCGCCATCCCCTTCTGATTTCTTCCTTGTATGTTATCTTCGCTAACGAAGATCCAAGATGACACAAGGGTTATATCTTCTTTCACACACCAAGCCACAGTTTTTGCTTCCTCTGAACTTTACGTATCTTGTAACAAATTGCAGGAGATAGCTTGTGATGTTAGAACTTGTTGAGAGATAGAAGTTTGATTGAGGCTTAGAGCAAATTCAAAGTCTTGATAATAGTGAAAGCATTGAAAATCTTCAGAATTTTGAAGATTCTCTGAATCTGAAATATTATGAGGATGAACATAAAATCCGTAACTTGGATAATTTGAAGAACCAGAGCATTGTGAGTTTTAAAACATTAAGAAGAATGAGAAAGATAGAACTTTGTATTGTATGTAAATTCATATCAATTTTGTAATCTATTTATAAATATTTTTTTAATAAATTTTGATATTTCTTTTATAAAATTATTCAAAAATATATAAATTTTAATAATTAAAAAAGTAACCTCCCAATACATGGGTGTCACGTGGCTGGACATGCGCTACCCTCGGGCGACAACCAAATGGTCATTGAGGCATTGAATTTTTCCTTTTTTTATTTAATCTTCTTTGTCCTATTATGATGACCGTCCACAAAGTCACCGTAGTGGGATAGTGGGTGGTGTTAGAGGTAATTTATTGATTTCAGTCTAGCCAACATGTTTGCTTGCACAAGGTAATCCACCAATTATATAAAAAATTCTCGCTTTCAAATTATATAAACCCTAAAACAAAAAAATCTTCCCCTTACTCAAGTTCCCCCAAACAAGATTTCACTGATTCCATTTTGTTTTAATTTATTAATACTATATATTATTGATATTTGTTAATTTATTATTCAGATACCACCTAAACGAAGATTTAGGTGAAATTTTTACTAGGCCTTACGGAATATTCATCTTCATTATGCATATTCCCATCTTACTCCACACATATAACAACCAAGAAATTAAAAATTTTATGACAAAAACACAAAGGACAAGACATCAGTTAAGCACAAATCACTCTACTTATATTGAATAAAAGCATAAGAAGTGTTGATAATTTGCATTTTTTGTATGGAAAGGGATGAAGCTCTCTCACTGTAGTCTGCACATTCAACTTCTCGTAATAAACAAACATTGCTAACAATATAAGGAAAATTAATCATTTCTCAATAAACACTGCGCGAGATGAGTACTGGGATTTTTTAATTCAAGAAATAGGTCATCACATCACAAGAATGAGTGATAAGTAGAAGGCAAGTATCAGGCATCATCAAGATTTTTGTTGCTGCGTGCCATGAAATTTTCTGCCAGCATCAACAGCTTCCCTGGAACACGGCCAGACCGAGCATATCAGTTGACAGCAGATTCAATGTTGCATCCAACAAGTGAGATCAGAAACCTTATTCTGATATATGCATTCAAACTTGAAAGTGTGCGAATAACACGCTTCATCACAAACTTTAAGAAGCTCAAGCAACATATTTATATTGTTTAGAAGCAGAAAACCCAGTTTCTTGGAGTTAAATCTCGTGTACGGTTTTGGAACAGAGATTCATAAATTGAAAAGACCCGTGTAAAACATGCCTCTAGAAAATAAGACTGCAATTTGGTGGATAGGTTGTCCAATATCAAATCCAAGATCTATTTTTGTCATTTATGTGCAACTATATCGTTTTGGTTAGTTTTACCATGTTCATCCTACCTGTATATATAAAATATCTGTAATTAACGTTTAGAAGGACAATAAGTGGAGGAGGAATATGCCATTTAACCTGAAAGCAGATACAAGCTCCATATTCTCAGGGTTAAGTGTTACGCCCTCATAGAAAGCATTGGCTGCTTCCTCAAACTTCTGCAAACATGAAGGAGGACAAGTGTTAAAACGCACAGAACACAAACAAGATGATGACTGGTAGGATGAGACTTCACCTGCAGTAGACGAAGAGCAGCACCCTCACGATAGTGAGCCTTGGGCCAATCTGGCTTCAGAGCCTTGCATGCTCTTGCATCAGCTAAAGCATGTTCAGCTTGCCCAAGACGAATCCAACAAAGACTTCTATTAGAAAGCAAAGTAGCATCAGTTGGGTCAAAATCGATTGCCTGCAAATTAACATAAAGAGCAAATGTAAGCGATACATGCACCAAAAAATTTTATGCATTCACAGCCCATGTAAATCTAAAAGAATCACATATAATCCATTCAAATCCAGAGTAAGGCTCCATTCGGTCGAATACGATACTTTAATGTGTGATAATTAGCTTGTTTTCTCATTTTCTGGTACTTCACCAAACTAGAAAACAAAATAGATTTCGGGCCAACTAGCTCAGACAAATAACAGAATATGAACCTGTGTATAAGCATCAACTGCAGTCATAAAATCTTTCATCCTAAACGCATCATCCGCCCTTGCCTTAGCTTCAGCAGCTTTTTTCTTTGCTTCAGCCGTCACCTTAGAGTCAAATCAGACTATGAATATTAGCTATTCAGCAAGTATCAACAGCAGAGAACAATCATGTGCTTTGTTAGATTCATAAATGAGAATGGTTTGCTGCATACAGTACAAATTTCTCTATTTATATAATATACCATTAATACTTGTCCGATTAACCAATTTTAGGAGAGCATGTTTGAAGTTTCTAGTAGGAACACTAAAGAAACATTAATTCTGGAACTTAAAATGAACAAGAGCACACAAAAAAAGAACTTTTAGGACACAACAAGAATACTCAGATAAGAAGATGAAGAGAGGGAAAGTAAGTTCCACTTACCATGTTCCAAAGGTGAGGTTTAAAGGGTTTCTAGTGAAGAATCCACTAATAAATTATAGCGTAAATTACATTTTGACACCTCACTCGTTTAACTTGTAACAAGACCTCACCGTTCAAATCTTACAAATTGATACCTAACCTTTGCAATTTTTATCAATTGTGACCCCTTTTTTCACATTTAACAAATTAATACCTCACCTTTGAAAATCATAATAACTGTCCCCATCTTAAACTCTTGTTCCCATTATTAAAATATTAACCATGATATTTTTTGTTTTTAACTTGGATTGCATTTCTACAGTTATAATTGATTTCGGGTTTTATCAATCTTTATTTCTTGTTTTGAAGTTTAGGGTTTAGGGTATGTGAAAAATATAAATATTTAGCTATATTACTATTGATAAATTATTTATCTCAATATTTTAAATTATTTTAACTTATTATATTTTGAAGGATTAAATAAAAGAATGAAAATTGAAGATTGATGGAATTAAAAATTAATTAATGAAATTTAAATCAATGCCTAAGTGCACAAAATAATTTTTGCACATAAAATAAACTTGAAATCAAGAAAACAGATTCATGGAATCCAAAGGGACCAAAACTAATTAGAAGCTGTGAAATTTAGTAATTAAGACATATTACATTAAAAATAAAAAAATATGAAGGTAAATAATTTAATAATAGGGACAACATTGTAGCACGGAGACACAATTGTTAATATTTTTAAAAGTGGGGGCATCAATTTGTTAATGTGGAAAGTGGGGCCAGAATGGATACAAAATGCAAAGGTTAGACATTAATTTGTTAAATTTGAAAAAGTGAGGTCATAATTGTTATAAATACCAAAGGTAAGACATCAAAAATTAATTTACCCTAAATCATAAATGTTATCTATCTGCTACACATGCCAGAAAACGCACGTAGGGAACATGCATAATCAGTTTATTGACCCTTCCGATTGTATAACAGTTCATTTCTTCTCTACTTGGTATGTTCATAATGTCCCCTTTGTCGTATACAGCCATCCTTGGGAAAAATAAGTAATCTGAATCGAATTCGTAATCAAGTTGAAGGCACAATAAAATAATTTCCCATCTCCACCCCCAATCCCAAGCTCAAAGACCTTGCCAGAAAATATTCCAAAAAAATACACAAAGCTAACATGCAATGAAACAAAGACCCAAAATTAAGAAATTTCAACTGCAACTCTGCCAGTAAAATGAGGAAAAATTCTCTCTTAATAATGATGCAAGTGTTATTCAAGAAATACCTCAGGCAAACTTTGTTTGGGAGGTGCAATATCCTTACGTTCATTAGATCCTTTTGATACTTGATTTTGATCCTGCATTTGTTTACATTGAAACCATATAAAATCACAAAGACAAGTATGTCAAGATAAAACCACCTGGCACAATAGATCCTAGGTTGATATAAAGGAGATTTCTTTTTTCCAAACACATAATAGAAAACACAGAAAGGTATATGACAGCTCTATACAAGAAATAAAAAGATCTTGTTTCGTAAAATAACTAGCTTATATCATGCTACTCCAGAACCTAAAATGTCAAGTTCCATACGATGCCGTACAACTCACAATAAATGCTATAAAAGATTATCTTGTCTGCAAATTGTGGAAGAGGTAAAGCATAATGAACTAGGTACCTCTCCTTTCCCTATTTCTTGCTGCATGTGTTGAATAATTCCATCAATACTCCATTCTGGAATGGATTCAATTGGAATCGTTACTGGGAGAAGAATTTCAACAGCTGCCCTATTTTCTCTACCAGCTGCTACCTGAACTGGTTTCATGCCATCCTGCAGCAAAACAAATTCAGGTCAAAGATTTTAATGAAGAGCTAACTGTTAAAAATCCCTCGGATTTCTTCTCCCGCGTTCACTGGTCACAAAATAACAGCACTAGGTTATCTTCCAGCTAAATGTTTTAAGATATTCCACACATGTGAGTTCAACTACAGACTTAACACTTTTTTCTGTAGTTCCACTAACTTCTGGGTGGGAAGACAGACATAATATTTGACAGGTTTACCTCATCAACAGCATTAGGATCAGCTCCAGCTTGTAGTAAGCAGTTTATTATCTCTGGGCTGCCAACATCAGCAGCAATGTGCAAAGGTGTTGCTCCACCTGCAGTGAAGTTCACAGTTGCACCAGCCTGTATGGAGCAAGAATGTATGAGCTTTTACACGGTTTTAAATGCAGGACAATAAAAAATGGCCACGTAGCAAAATGAAAAGCAATACATGCATGTAAACAAACACAGCTGGTTAAATTCACACCTTAAATGTAAACCTCATCTTTTTTGAAAGATGATCATCTGTTAAGGTCTAATCTTAACATTTCTAACATTGCAGTTCAGCAAATTTTCAGGTAAAGTCACCAGATGCTAACAATACAGTCCTACACCAGGGCCATATACAAAGCACCTCAAGCACGGCTACAGCTCTTTGAAGAAAGCTACTAGAGTATTGCATATTCTACATATAGAATAATTTTGAAGGTCATACAAGAAGAAGCTGAATGAAACTAAATAATATACTCTATTCCTAACGTCCTTTTCAGGTATTCATGGGAAACAGCATATATTTTGGGATTTTTTCGTTTTTAAAAAGCGTCGGACGATCCAAGGCAAAAGGCAAGCACATAATGGATGCGAGGTGAACAAGTTATAAAAATTACTAACATCAAAGCATTATGCTAAACATTCGAGAGTCCCAGAATATTATTCACCTTGATTAATAACTCCAAACATGCCAACGAACCAGCTGCAACGGATGATAATAAAGGAGTAATATCGTCTTCAGTTTTAGCATCTGGCTGCAACACATGCAGAAAACAAGACAAATGTTAACACCTAAAGCTCCAAATAAACAAAATACACATTAAATAATAATAATAGAAATAGAGCTGAAACATTTCATGCAATTTCAAATATAACATTTATGGAATCATATTTTCTATTGGTTCAAGAATCGGACATTTTTCTCATAAGTGGCATATGATTATGAGTACTGGTTCTTTTATAAATCAAGGAAGGTGTTGCAACAATATTTTTAGGATAAGACTTGCTTCTCGACCATTTTAGGTCAAGTGGAAGCCAAATGGAAATACACACCCACAAGGCACACACAAATATATATCAACAAAAAAGTTAGTAAAGCAAGTCTAGCGCTAAATATAAATGAATGTTAGTTAGAGTATACAAACGGAACCATAATTGGCTAGTTTCTACCAGTAGTAATGCAAATAAGTTAATCCGCAAAAGTGAAAGAAAACAAATTCATATTATTCCACAACGGTTGTCTTTAACACCATAAAAGCTGATGCATTCTATTAGCATTTAATAGTGCAAAACTACCCCAAATATCTCGGATAACGGACAGATAGTGCACGTGTGCGACTTTTTGTATGTATTATAACAAGACGCAACATTTAATGTTTACCTGTTCTAATACGCAACATAAAGTTAACTCATATCTATCTATATCTAATATATCTAGTTGTACATCCAATTTTCTGCCTGCCTTGGAGATATATTTTATTTAACCCAGCAGGTCCGTATGATCTTAAGAGATGTGATCACTTCAATTGCAGAAACATTTTGTGGTTGAATTTTGATAAATAATAAAAATAAAACCCTTTTTCCGCTTAGTAGAGCAATCAGCTTACATTGGCGTTATGCTCTAGTAGTACTTTCAAAGAATCTTGTTGTGCATGACCTGCAGCCCATATTAATGGAGTACCAGCATCACTTTGTGATTGAACATTCACACCCTTGGAGAGTAAGAACTTAAGAAGGTCAGTATCTCCTGCAAGCAAAGTTGAAGATCAAATCATTCCATTATGAAGATGTCTTAATAAGAAGATATATAATATAAAGATCGGAGCAAGTTGCACTATAATCTTTAGAGAAATGTTAAATACAAGATCAATATAGTTCCACATTCTATAAAAGCATAACAATATATAAATTGTTACCTAAGAACAAGTAAAAATAAAAATTGAATCTTATACAAAGGTTTATTTATTTAGTGGTAGTACAATAAATAAAATTTATTGTTGATTTAACTACTATTAGGACACGACAATTGTAAATTTTAATTTCTGAATCCCACCTTCTGAGTTCTAAACTTCCAGAAGAAATCTTGACGTATAGAAAGCAATATGTGATAAATTTATCTCTCACTGTGCTATGCAAATTAGTCGTGTCTTGGTTGCATATAAGCATCTTCCAAAAAGATTGTTATAACTTGTAAGATCAATACAACTGAAAACAAGTAAAAATAAAAATTGAATCTTATACAAAGGACAAATAGAACTGATCGACGTACAAATTGGACTATTGGGACTAAAAGGCCAGTTTTAGCAAATGCAAATTGCCATGTTGAAATAACTAACTAAAATAATGCAGTTGCGCATGCTAAAGATCCTACATTTTCTTCTTTGTGCCCGAAAATATCAACCTAAAAAGGCCAATTACGCTATATTTGGTGTGAGCACGAATGATTCTACTCCGATAATAGAAGAACCCTACTTGGCTAAACCTTGAAAACCACTACCCCTAAAAAAATCGTGGAAACCGCTGCTGGGCTCTATGATAGTTAAATCTTGGAAAACTCCACTGGATTATCAGTTGTCATCACAGAGCCCAAAGCACACAAATCAAGTCTTAATGTTTTATTTTCGACAAATCTAAGGTGATGTAAAATTTTACAGCTTTGCTTCATAAATGGACGATATCATACCTGTTCCAGCAGCATGATGCAGAGCAGTGGTACCTAATCCACTTGGTATGGAAGGATCAGCACCACAATCTACCAGATACTTCGCAAGGACGGTATGTCCTTGCCGAGCAGCATGGCTTAGAGGAGTTTCTCCTGAATATCAATAAATATTTCCCAATAAAGCCAGAAAATATAATTGTGTAACCACACCTTCTTATTTCTTAACCAACTGAACACTAATTTACCATCCTCATCCTGCGTATTAACATCCATCTTCAATTCTTCCAGCAAATACTTGCAAATTTCAATCTGACCCTCCCTCGCAGCAAAGTGCAGAGCCCCTCTCTTATTGGCGTCCTTAACATCTACTACCGTTTGTGCATGCCCTTTGCCATCATCAAGCTGCTGCACCAATTCTATCAACCAAAAAAATACGTAATTACATCAAAAATCATATAAAATGAATAAATATCAAACTTACCGCGACCTGTAAAAAATAATTAAAGGATATGGAATCGTATGTATATAACAGAAATCGACGCTGCTTACTTTTGAGGAGGTCTAAATTTCCAGTCTGTGCGGCATTCAAGTAGCGTTGTACTTGTTCCCTCACTACCACCAAAAGAAAAAGCACAGTATCAGAAAATTCAGAATAATTACGCAGGATTCGTAGGTTAATACTAAGGAAACTTCTATAAGGAACCTGCAAGAGCTTCAGAAGCATCAGGCGCCATGAATTTCTTCTTTTACTACACTCTCTTCCCCCTCTCTCAAGTTTGAGTTGAACAATAAGAAGAATTATTTAGTCGTTTGAAATAGGCTGTAAAATATTAACGAAGCGAGGGGTCTGCGGCAGGGTTTTGTACTGGAGAATGCTCTACTTAAATTAATAATTCACCCCTTGAGTTATAATTAGTTGCAGATGTCACCCGAAGTTTATAGAAAGTTATACACCAGTAATTAAACGGGAACTATTTTCTATGAAATAACTCAGAACTATCATGTACTAAATTAAATTGATCATTGTTTATTCTACAAATAGTGTTAAATTTATAACAATGTATTGTTTGAATAATAATGAATGTATTATATAACAATGTTACATATATAACACAATAATAACTAGTTGCCAATTCGGACGAATTAAATAGTTCTCACTCTAATACATCCTCAAAGTTATAAATTCAACCTCATCTTTATATCTTTTTATCTCAAAAAACAAACTCGTCTTTATACCTTTGTAAATTTGATATTATCTTTGGATTCGGGTGTGATTTAATGTTTCCAGATTTTTCCAGCGGATGATGAATTTTGTTTTGTATGCGGGGACAATATTACAGTAAAAAGCCACAATCTTCAAATATAATAGTAATTTTAATGCAATCCTTTGTATTGATTGCAATTTGTTGACAACTTTATGGACGTGTAATGTGACATTGGCATATTTATTAATTTAGATATTAGTTCAAATGTTATTCTTTCTATAGTTAAATGTTGAAAACACTTAATTATTATTATTTTGGTTGTGAAAATAATGAAATTGATTATGTATAATGCTCGATGTCGCGAACTTGTGGGAGTGTGTATTTAGTTAGGGATTAAAATCAATCTTCAATTGAATTTTGTTGTGCTTATTTAAAGAGACTGTATCCGAAAAGAAGTATTTGAAGCTCATTTGAAGAGGTACGAAGGTGTTCAAACATGATCGTCATAAAAATTTTGAGGCTCAGCCTTATTATGGAAAAAAGGCATTCAAAACCACAAATTCACCGAATTTTACTTATAAAAAAATCTCAAAATTATATTATATTTATTTTTTAATGAAATAGAAATTAAAATATCAAATTTCAATATTTGATAATAACCCATAAATATGACCATATTCTAAATTATAAAAAAAATACAAAGAGTACTCCAACTATAAAAAAGTTAAAGATAAAGAACAATACTCTTAAAACCAAAAAGAACAAAAGGCCAAACTAAGGCGAAACAATAACTTTAAACATACATGAACTTTTTTCTATCCAAAAAGTGCAACTCTTCTAGAAATCCACCAAATCTTCGTAATCTATTTTACGATAAGATTGTTTTCAATGGCCATTAATGCTAATCCACTAAACCTTTCTTATCTTATTGTCGATCGTTGATATGACTTCAGCAACTTTAATTTTGAAATGCTTCACAACCATATTCTCACATTTTCAACAATCACGCTTTGATTTTCGATAGGAACTCCAAGTTCTTTTTTGATGAGCTTAATAAGAGCTCCTCCTTGAGGCTTAACTGGCACTTTAATATTTTTTCTTTTTTCATATGTTTCTTGATCAAAGATTCATATCTTTTAAATTTAGGTGGCTTAGCTAAAATCTCAAAACTATTAACACATGAAGATTAAAAATTAAAATTTTTTTAAGGAATAAAACAATATGAAGGGCTCAAGACAATATATCCAAACCATCAACAAAGTAAATCACCACTCATTATTCATCATCCTATTCTTTCTAAGATATCCCAATCTTCACAAAAGGATCAATTAATTCCTCGTGTAATTCATTATTCATCAAAGTCAAAATCGAAAATCAAAATTGTTCACATAAATCGAATCAAAACTGTTGGACACAGTAAAATCAAAATACATGCAATTTCCTCGTATCAATTCTTTAAAATGAATTTTCTCAAAAAGGAATTCTTTAAAATGAAAAAAAAGGTAGTAGGCGATTGAGATAAAAGTATTTGAATTTCCTACCAATCAAACTTCAACAATTGAGATAAATTTATCAAATCAATTATTTAAATTTAGGAAAAGGTCAGGTGGTAGGCAATTGAAAATAAGATATGCAATTTTCTGTAAAACACTTGTGATAAATTGAATAAAAGCAATTGGAAACAGAGATAAATTCTTTCGAGATAGGTAGTAGGCTGCTACTAAAATTTTTAAAAAAATGAATTGAACATTACTTGCATCAATAATTGTAATGTGCTATATTCATTGTAGAATAAAATTTATCTAGAAAAGTATAGTTGTTTGAGAGGTAGTTGTATTCATAACTTCTAATTGAATTCTTGAGAGTAATTGGAGAGGTACATTGAAAAGAGGAGAAAAATTAATGGCAAAAAAAAGGAAAGACTTTGTTGCTAAAAATGAAAAAAAAAATGAAGAGAAAGGGACAAACGGGGCTCTAAGTTAGAATGCACGAAAAAACACGTGGCTTTTCGAGAAGGGTTTTCATCCCCTGGAACATACGGGCTAATATTTTATAGATTCGAAGAGAAATTACACGATTTGAGGGTTTTCTAGTGATCAGAAGCTGAAAATTACAAAAAACATGAGCTATTAACTACATGACACAAAATGAGAGAATACAGTGTATGTATTGTGTGACTAACGATGACTAGATGGCTACTTATATTGTAGCGTATGTTGAGGTTCGATTTTGATCGCGAGATCACCATGATGCCCTAGGCTACATTTTAATCGAACACCAGGGCTTCCAGGAAGGTTTATAGTCCCCTGGAACGGACTGATTGATATTTTATAGATAGAATGGTGAAACTACAAAGTTTCCGACGAACAGAGGTCGGAAATTACAGAGAAATCGAGTACTTAGCTACAGTGTGAAAGCGAGCTACAAGACGAATCTGGATACTTCATAAGCTCAGGACTAGATCAAAAATAGTTGGGGGGGAGAGGGGGCAATTTGGAAAACGTGTTGAAGAAGTTAGAGTCACGCCTTCGGTGTCATGCTGATTCGAAAAAGGAATCATTATGGATCCTTCTTCTATGTGCGCATGCGTGTGGAAAGTATCGATGCACTTTTTGTGAGAGAACTCGAGGATTTCGGGTCGATAGGTCTCAAGGTCGGCGAGAGCTCGTTTTTCTCCTCTTGGTGAGCTCATGAGACTCGAGCTTGTCCTATGATCGAGGGCTTGGCT
>AYJT01067892.1:0-13785 GCA_001278415.1 Ocimum tenuiflorum
AGGATGATGTAATATCTCCAACAGCAGGCTTTGGAGGCATCGGGGGAGGAGGCGGCAAAGGCAGAGATACACCTTCTCCTGAATCTAGGCCTGCACTCGGCAAAGGAGGCGGTGGAGGAGGAACAGGTAAAGTATCATCCTCTGTTTCTGGCATCGATGATGATGATGATGATGCCACATTACTCGATGAGGTTTCCGATAAAGGTATCCTTGGTCCTGTTTCCCAAATTAAGCATCAAAATCTTAAAGTGATGTATGAAAGTAAAGTGTGCTGAGAAAGACAAGAGTAAAGACAGCTATTAAGGAGGAAAAATGATTAAGATGCTGCTGCTAGAGAAATAGAATAGAACATGCAACATACCTATTGATGATTTAAACATTGGAGGTTTTCCAGGTGGGGGAGCTCCGGAAGGATTCAGAGTCGGGTGATAATATACTGAGTCCTACATGAACACATTGCTAAATACATGCTGGAAAAGCAGAAAATAAAAGGCTTCAATAAAGATTAAAAAAACTAAAAAATCAACTTACTTCAGGTCTGGGATGTTGGACTCTTTCTTCCTCTGCAGTAGCTCGCCTTCGAACAGGTCCCAAGTGACTGCGTATGAATTGGACAACCAAACTTATAACCAGTTAACCACAAACTCCACATCAAAATCCACTATTAAAGTTTTTCTTACTTAGGAAGGACAGTCTTTGTCAAAGATTCTATACAAATTTATATACAAAACCGATTCATACCTAACGATTTTCCACAAAGTGGTGACGAAACATAAAACTTGTACAATAAAGAAACTAATTGCGTCTTCACCTGAACATAACTGGTGTTTCACCTTTTTCTTTCATCTTTTCTTCATATTCCTATACAACAAAACAAAAACACAGTTAATGGCACTCTACTTCGAAAAGGAAAGGTAAGGAAATAATGAAAAGAACCAAATAATCTATTTTGTCCATCATTCCTTTACAAGGATTCAATAGCTTTCCACAATAGAAACTTGGCATTCACTATCTCAATATGTCCATCACTGTAAGACCATAGACATACACATCCAGATGGGGCAATTGAAACTTATACCTAAATAAGGTCAGAGTTCTTGTTTTCTAGTTCAACAAACATAACTCTGAAATGAAATGGCAGTTCTTCTTCATGATTAAGTACAAGGCTAAACAACTGGAAAAAGTATTCATAAACAATTGTTAATTAGTCTATAGAGGTCTAGCACATGAAGTTCTTATTGCATTGATGCACTTTAAACTGAAACACGTATCCACTATAGGGGTTTTTCCTGTGGATTCCAGTCATAGGTTTAAATTGGAGATCAACCTATATTTTTATATGAATCTAGAATATATTATAAGGGGTTAGTATCAATTTATAGCCTGAACTTGCATGTGTTTTCCAAAATAGCATGGTCATTAAAATATGCAAAATAAAATGTGACTTTTCACCCATTCAAAAATGTCACAAACTTTAAAATAAGCAAAAAAGAACCCGACCTTTGAACACTTGACCAAAAATTGTCAATTCATTTTTCCAAAAATGTCATGATTTTTAAATATGCCAAAAAAAAAGGACTTCCGGGTACTTTCATAGTTGTCACTAAACAACAATTTTGGCAAAGGAAATATGAGGTAAAACATACGAGTCCACCGTAGACCTAACCTTTTAACACATACGAGCCCCACCACCAACCCGCTGGGCCTGCCGAGAAATCTATCTCTTGACTCCTGTTGAATCGAGTGCAGAGTAAGAAAAGAAGCATGCAACTCCTCCGCATCTTGTTATAGACTATGCACCCCTCGATGGATTGATGGTGATAGTGATATATTTCAAAATTCATTATCTTTTGAGATCATATGGACCCACCACCATTCCGCTGAGGGTGCATAGTATATAATCAGAATGTGGATCGACAAAGTACTCCTTTTTCAATAATGCAATTCAACCCAATAGGAATACAGAAAATTTTCTAGGCAGGTTGGTGGTGGAGCTCGTATGTGTTTAAAGATCATGCCTTTTTTGCAATAAAAAGGTAGACCCTTTTTGCAGTTAAACAGTAGACTCAAATGTGCCACCTCATAATTTTAATGTTGGATTTTTTGTTCCTTGGCCATTTTGGGAAAATGTTCAAAGGTCTTGTCCTTTTTTTGCATGTTCAAAGAAAAGATAAAGTTCAGGCAATCAATTGATATTAACCCCATTATTAAAAGGAAAATGTCACAAAAAGATGGCAATCATCTTACATTTTCGCTCCACTTTTCTAACTGATCAGAAGCCTACTGTATATCGTTTTCAATTTCTTCAACTGGAAGCTGGAATTTGATGTTGAGATCGACAACCGGTAACCAAAAATTTTTCTCTGGATTTCAGATATATTCTACACAATTTCTGTACGCATTTCACTAGTCCTTTTGTATTACTTTAAT
Source organism: Ocimum tenuiflorum (assembly GCA_001278415.1). Classification (NCBI taxonomy): domain Eukaryota; kingdom Viridiplantae; phylum Streptophyta; class Magnoliopsida; order Lamiales; family Lamiaceae; genus Ocimum; species Ocimum tenuiflorum. Next base: position 2,431 of record AYJT01067892.1, read on the forward strand.
TTTTCTATTAACATGTCAATAAAGCATATTATATGACTTAAAACAAGGAATTACCTTCCTCTTCTTCATTACAAGATTCAATGTGTCTTCAAGTTGTCTCTTTTTGTGTTTTCTAGCTTTGTCCAGTGCACCATCTGCCTCTGCAAGTAATACAATAATGATTCTAAGACCAGTAAGTAGTGCAAGTTTACCATGTCTCCCAAAAAATAAAGTGACAAAAATGAAAAGAAGAACATTCTGGTTGTATTGCAGCAAGGAGATGTCATGTATAAACCGGCCAGGCTTTCACTCACGCGCACACGTACACACAGAGCATTAATATGAACTCAAAATACGTCATTTTAATTGGGGATAACTAAATCAGAGTTGAAATAACACGCCACAAGCAATAAGGTCAACTTTCTGAGAGTTGAAACAAAGAAAAAGAAGGCAGAGTATTCCACAGCATCAGCCAAGAACCAGTATACAGAATACCCATAATGATATTTGTAGTCAATCTGGCTTTGTCATTTAATCTTAAAATAAAATACGTAGAGTTTCTTATACTAAACGAGAAATTCAATCCTAGAGAAAGAAGTTAAAGATACCTTAATTCCTTAAGTCATAGAACTAAAAAGAGACCGAAAAGGCAAGGCAGAGATTTAAGAACTGGCTACGCTCTGGTTAGGAACATGTTACAAAACAAACAGCTTCTAGAAAGTATGTTGAAACCAAAACTGAGACATGAATCATTTCTGGCTTACAATACTGCACAACAAAGGAAAAAAGAGCAGAGGAGATTAACTACTAAGGATGTCAGATATTTGATTTGCTGCTTGAACAAATAATTCCATTGAAACCCATCCAATGCATGCTACTAGCTCATGTCATACCCTCATATTCGTAGAACTTAAATTAATGAATTTATCCTAATGTTGGGAACATGTTTTATCATCAATAATTCACCACTTTCACCTTAAATATATCATTATGTGTCAGAAACAAAAGAACCGATAAGGCAAAGATCATCAACCTGACATACCGACATGCACGAACATAAAAGCCCGACTTTGAAAGCCACCCAAATAATGCATAAACAGATTTTAAGAAACTTACTCATTGCTTCCAGCTTCTGAATTTGATCTTTGAGAGTGTCTGGATCCTTTTTCAAGATCCCAACTTCCCTCACCTTTTTCCTCTCCTTCTTGTTCTGTTCAGTAACATCAACACATACTTAGAACCACCACGAGAACAACTATGCCTCATTGTACTTAATCATTCAGCACTTATTTTCAATGCCCAAAATGATTACTTCCAAGTTATTTACGGAGAGATCAGACCTGACATACATATATGCATTGTAATAAAAGAAATACAATCAAAATTACCCGCTTCAATTCCTTTTTGCGCAGCTCCTTGCGGTAAGCATCGGTAGGGTTCATGGTTTTACCTCCCTTCGTCGTCTTCACCATTTTGACGGCTTTCCGGTAGGAGAAAATAAAAATAAGTTATGTTCCTGCTCTTCGTCTCCTCAATTAGGGTTTGCAGACAGATATTTGCTCGCTAAGAATCGACAGGTTTTGCGATTTGGGAGAAAATTATAGGCGGGTCCGGCAAGTTCGTGGTTATAAATATATTGGGAATCGGTAGAATCGCGGTTTTAATAATCTGGATATCTTTTTCCGGAAGAATAATCTTGGTGATATTTAAACAGGGGAAATAGCATGAATTATCCTATATTCCTACTATTTCACGCCCGCTCCCAAACCGTGTTAAGTCTCTATTTCACTTTTAAATATTTTAAAACTTTTATTAAATTTTTTTATAAAATAATAATTTATTCTAACTTAGAATAATTTTAGAAATTCAACAAGATTTTTACTCCACAAAATTAAGACATATAATAATTTTAGTATTTAATTTTTAGTTAATATTCATTATTAAAGTCGTAATTATATTTTTTTGATTTTTTAAAATTCAGAGTTTTGTTTATAAATCCTAATTAGAGTGTATTATATTATAATTAATTTTTATTTTTATAATATCCCTTATAAAAATTTAATATATTTAATTGTGGAATAGGAAGTATAGCACCATTAGCAAATAGAGGATCTGAAGCCTATTTCATCAATTAAGAATTTCTTCCGGGATTTGAAAATTATGATAAACTTTCCTATTATTTAATTAATTAGGGAATTTTATCCTATAATTTTAGTTCGATTCCATGATCGTGAATTTGATCCCACAATTTTAAATTATAGTTAATGTAGTATGATAATTTACCTTAACTTTGATATTGAGGGATAAAATTTCTTAATTAGTGAAAGTGAAAGAGTGAGATGACCCACCATATTCCCCCAGTTAAATATATTTTTCTTTTCATGGTCTGGGTACTATATATGGGATATTTGTAATTTTATCAACTCGGACATTTATTTTGTGGGTGTCATAAAATTTCTCAATACACCTAACACCCCCTTACCCTTATTCTTTAAGAAAATAGAATCATTCCGAAATCTCTTACGGATCTAGCTCAGCTCTAAGCCTAGGATAGGACCTTGTCCAGGAACCAACTTCTTTCTATTTGAGTATAATTAGAACGGAGTCTCAGTAAACCGTGCTAAAGCCCACCCTCTAGCCCTAAAGGCTTTTCCCAGACTCCCGCCGGCGAAATTCTATTCTCTTACCTCCCATGAGCCCTAAGTAGACCAAGCTTCCTTAGCGTACTAAGCCTGCCTATTCAAGAGAACAGAGACTAGCTACAATGGTCTTAATTCTCCTAAATAGAAAGCGCACTCACTCTAACGGCGTACCTTTTGCATGATGGGTCACGAGGAAATGGGAACAGCGACTTAAGCCATTAGGTGTAGGCGCTTTCTAGAGATAACACCCCCTTATTCTTTAAGAAAATAGAATCATTGTCCAATTTTACTTTTGAACCTTAGCATAAAACCGTGCATACAAAATAAACCAAATCAGATACTTTTTTTCTTTTCACAATTAGGAAACTCTCTAGAGATTGATGATAGGCTAAGACTACATTCCACCCACCGCCACCTTGCAATAAGTAAGCATTATAGATAGATAAGTTAAAGAGTCATGGCAGCGCAGCCCAAATCATTAACAATGTCAAAATTATACTTCTAAATCCTCATTTCGCATGATTGACTTGCTTGTTTTGTTGAAGCATTAGTACACATATTTAAAATACATACATGCTAATATTTAACCATCCACGACAAACTAAAAAAAATAAACAGTTGAAAATGCATATTCTCAATAGAATCCACGCTCTCAATCATCACTGTCGACATAATAGTTGGATGATCCATATTTTTACCTATTTATATTTAGCATTGTATTTCTACCCAAAACACGAGCGTATTAGAACAATGTAACAGTATAAAATCAAGAACCGATACCTGATCATATTTTGTACAATTTTTTATCAATTTAAATATTCATGAGTATGCCATGCAAGATTTAAAATGGGTTTCAGAAACAATTGCATAAAAGAAAAAAAAATCACAATATCCCTCATTACTATTTTTCCCTGATGACGAATATTCATAACTCCTTCAACGAGATTGAACCGTGTTTACTTACCCATTCTAGCACACAAATATTGTGCATTAGTAATGTAGAACAGGATCATAAAATACCAGAACAAAGCCACAAAAAACAAATGAGATCTCTATATGTGAATTTCCTCCTATCCTCAACATATCAACAATCTATCCTGACTTATTCTAACCTCCAATAAATAATCAGCAGCAGAAATAATGTTTGGATAAATTGCTGCCATGTCAAATAAATGATGATGGAAGTTCCTGTAGTCTGTTGGGGAGGTATGAAGAATGGAACTCTGTTGAGAGAATTTAATGAAATCTCTGAAAGAACTCATTGCAAGCAATCTTTCGAATCTACTGCTGCTTGTGTAAAAGAATCGTCAAGCGTACCATTTATTCAGAAGTTGCAAGAGAAGAACTGCAGCCGAGTCCTTCGCTTTCTTCACACTTGGCATCGGCTCACCAATGCATTCATCGGTCCATCCTTTATCAGAAGTATTAACGCGTACAGAAAATGTAAATCTTTTCGCATGTGCAGGACCACCCTCGTGTATACACCTATAGAAAGGAAATTAGGGTTGCATAGCACATTGAAAATAAGCACCTTCTCTAATGAAAGAAACACTCCGTATTATCTTACTTGTATAGGGGCATTGGCCAATTTCTTCGTAGACAGATATCGTTGAGGGTTTGTCTTGTAAAAGTTTGGCTACCATTTTTCTTTTCTTTACTATCATCATCTGCTTTCTTTATAGCATCAGCCATCTCCTTCTCTTTCAATGCCACAAGAGCATTTCGAGCAGCTAATTTCTGCGCCATTTTCTTTTGGGGGTTGTGAGCAACCCCAACCTGAACACCATCAACATATACTTCCACAGTGGCTAAGTTCCCACTTCTAGTGGCTTTGTATTCCAGACCTTCAGCTTGTTGTTGGCATCTTTCTTGTAATTCACGAACGGGATGCATTGGAAGTGTTTCTGGGGTAACCATTGGGTTCAACAATGGTTGAAAAACCTATGCACCAATCCAAGAAATTTCAAGTCATTCATTTCAGTACACTCAGAGTAATCTTAAACCATGAAACGGAAATCATGTGTGATTCTCATGATAAAATAGGACAAAGGGTGGAATGCCAACGGGCAACTATTATGAATTGACCCAACCCAATAGTGCCCCTTTTATGAACGTCCAGGTGGTGTTGGTGCGGGTCGATTACCTGTTTCCAAGGTTACAGCGAAGTAAAACTGCTTCTCCGGTTTTATTTCGAACATTTTACTTTCTACTGGAAGAGTGTACAAGAACTACAAATAAGCTCTTGACAGAATTTTGGACATCCCAAACGAGAGTGAAAATAGAGAATCTAACCTTCCATACAGCTGCAGTATTGCATCCACTATCAAGGAAGATAGCCCCAGCAATTGATTCTACAATGTCTCCAAGAACTTTAGGAGCTTTGCAATCCCCCAAGCCAAAAGAATTGAAACCAGGTTTTGAAAGTTCAATCTGGACCTCTTTCACAAAATCTCGAATCTGAAAATGCAATAAAATAATAAAAATAGTGGATGTTTAGAAAATGGATGTCATAGGTGCATGATTCAAATTTGTAAACAAAAATTAAGAGGAAATTTCAAGTACCTGTTTCTCAAGTGCACTTGAGCCATGACGAAGATGCAAGTGAAGCTTATGTTTAACAGCCACACGAGCAAAATTCTCATTATTCACAGCAGCAGCTCGTAAGTCGGTGAGGCGTCCAGGCGGTAAATCTGTGTATGTGAAAAAGAGATGCCTGGTAATGAGATGATCCAGCACTGCATCACCAACAAATTCTAATCGTTGATAACAAGAGACTCCCGAAGATGGACGTGATGCATGGGTTATAGCTTCTACCAACAAGCCCCTATCATTGAACTTGATATTCAAGGACTTCTCCAGGACATCAAAATCAACAGTTCTCAGTATATTGTCGGGAACAGAATTTGGCCTAATTGAGTAATTTATCTCTTTCAAATCAAAATCAATCTCAATTCCAATCCATCTCATAAGATGGTTAGCAGCATTCTTTCCACCTTCAACATAATATACACCAATCAATGCTTCCACAACATCTGCTAGTGTTTTACCAGATAGCACACGATATGAACTGGAGTCGCTCTCAAGTTCACCTTCTTCCACTTCATCTTCTTCATATTCATCATCATGCTTTCTTCTAAAACAGTCATCAGAATCAACTCCTTGATCAAAAAATGACAATTCTGCCTCCTTGGTGTCCTCATCAAAAACAGGAAGTACCCCAGGGGCAGCCCATCTAGATGGAGCAAAGCGATCAGCCTGGATGTATGACTGAAGCCCCTTCTCCAATGCATACTGATATAGTACAACGTTGCTTACCATTTGTTGCCTCATCCTAGTAAGCTGACCTTCATGTTTCTGAGGATATTTTAGAAAAAGAAATCTACTAACTACCCATTTTAAATAAGCATCGCCCAAGAGCTCTGCTCTTTCATAACAGAAAGTCTCTTGACATGATGCTGCAGTCAAGGCCTCTAAGATCTGAAACAGGGAGCTTAAACATCAGCTATAGTGTAAAAGTAAGATACATAATATTCCATATATATATATAACCTTTCCAGCAGGAACAGGATAGGCAATCACATCCTTAAGCTGTACTGCAAGCAGCATGCTTTCAATCCTTCTCATAATGGATGGCAATCTTTGAGCACCCCTAACTAGTGATCCAGGAAGAGGATGCACAAAACAGAGCTCAGGAGGGAGAAATACATAATATATTTTCTCATGGATATCTTCAGATTGACCATCAGAACCTATAAACAAACTTCAATAATTATTGGATACCACAACATAGGGATCTAGATGAGAAAAATACAATAATTAATAGCAAAGAACATACCATCTGAGTGTTCAAATCGTGGAGATAAAAGATTTTTGCAATAGGAAACACCACGGGCTCTTACTAGAGGTTGCTGCTTATACATCAATTCTACTCCATATCTACAACATTTGATTTTGTGTTAGTAATCAAATGAACCATATAATCAGCACAGAAGAGATGATAGCCGTGCCATAAAAAAAATTCATAACTGGCAAAAATTCATATAATCAGCACTGGAAACAGCTAAAGCATCGAGAGAGAGACTATGCTTATCACTATTTATGTATTTAAGAATTTCAGCGCATTAGTAAATATGCATTGACAGAGCCTTCAGAAGTTCTAGGTAAGAGAGAAAAGAATCCTTTCACCCTTCAACTAAATATTTCCCGCCTAGAACCCACCAGAATGAGAATATCAATAGAAGAACCAAGCACCCACAGACAAGCATACTGCCAGAGGAAGGACGTTGACATGGATTCAAGAATTTGTTCAAGCATATTTACAATGGGAAGAGGACATACTTTTGCTTATAATAATCAGCATAAGAACTGTACTCCAAAGGACCAAGGTAGCCTTCTTTCCTTGGGAACGAGTTCTCTGCAGTCATATCAAAGCGTACAGAATCTACATAGAACCTCTTTCCAGAGTGAGCAGCAGTCACAATTTTTCCAACCAAATCTTCTGTTCTAATATATGAATCAGCCATCATCAACTTGCCTTCTGCTAAACCAACTTGATGTGGTAAATCAATAGCATCTCTTTTAGGTGCCAACCCAGATGCTTTCACCACATCAAACTGGGCAACAGCTCCCCTAATCCCATAGGTTGGGTGGGATTTCTGCTCAAAAGCCATGCCATTTCTTAGTTTTCCAAATCCATATTCCCTTCGATCCCCACCCAGAGTTCGTTCATTGGTGCCAAGGTAAACATCTGGCCTAGCTCTCTGAAGGGGGTTGCTCCAAGCATCAGTCTGTGTAACATTCTGGACAAGATCCCAATCAATATCATCCACTGCATCTGCAGTTCTACTTCCAGCCAATGGAACAAATAAATATGCCTTTCCAGTGTCCCAAGGTGTATTTGAGGGATCAACATCCACATCCAATACAATGCTCATCAATCTTACATGAAAGCTCTTAAGTGCTACCAGCTATATATAAATGAAGATCAGTGTTACAACAAACTCTACTTTCAAAGAAAAAAGAAAAACAACTTGAAGTGCAAATGAAATGATAAATGCACCTGAGATTCACTGATATCTATAGGCCCTTTGGTGAAAAGTGAAGCTTTTGTTATTAAAGACCTTGCTATAAATAAATCCATCGACATTGATAATACCTGATAAGAATGGTTAAACACATTGAAATACTTATTTTGCAATGAAACAGAGATTAACAGGAAAAATCAGACAAAGGTAAAATAAGATACCTCTGGATCCAATTCGGTGCCAAACAATATGGCGAACTCAGAAACAAGTGTTAAGAGTGGATCTTTGGAGAAGCCAACATTTTCACATTTTACAGAATACATGTAAAGATGAAACAACTTGGAGTCATCAGAGCTCCTCCCCGATAATACCCATTCTCCCTGCAGAGGACAAAGTAGACATGTGATTGTAAGATGCGCTAGAAACACCGACTGCAAAACAAGCACACATTACAAATATTAAACAATTAATGGAAATCCGAACTGCAGAAAAATCTCACACTATGTCATACCCCATAGGAAACCAAATGAATTATTCCAAAACTCTGTCAAAAAAAGACATCCTTTTTCAAAATGCATCTTTACCATTAATTTTGACTTTTGAGCAACCGATTCCTGAAAAAAGATTAACATTTTTATGTGAACCTATGTGCAAATCTAAGGAATGGACTGCAAGAAGTATCCTGGTAGGGATTGGCATTTAGCTGTAGAGAAAGGCATACACCCTTTCTATGGCACTGGAGATTAGTGCATTAGTGATTTGTAAAGGCAAAAATTAGGGGAAGGAGTCGTACACCTTATGATGCTAGGGCCTAGTAGGCATCTCTTTGCATACGTTTAAACCACTTTCCTACAAACCATATCTAGTGGAAGCTGGTGTTAAATATTGTACATGTCTACTGAGTAATCTGCTGCTCCATATTTTAGCCATGACAGAAATGATCAAACTCAAGACCTCGAGAAGATAATTTGCGAGTATATTTGCATTGAGGTTCATTATGTCCAAGAAATCATAAAATATTGAACATATACAAGCCCAAAACTTATTTCTTGTAAGTAAACAATGTGAAAGAAATTCATGCAGGTAGTTTTAGTCCACAAAACCAGCTTGATATATACGCAAGAACATGTTGTTGGGACTTACTGCTACCAAATTGAATAAATAAAATATCCAATGAGTGTACAGTGGTTGAATTGTATAAATTAATCTTTTTTATTGAGAAACTTGATTTATAAATTTCAAAAATTTCTATTTTCAGGAAATGGGTCTGCAGCAAGCCCCTGTTAGGCTCCTACATAACTAAGCACAAGCTCACCGCCCAACCAGCATCAAGCAGTACTTATAACACAATAACATTGGTCTATAAATATCACAAGACTCTTGAAGCTATATCAAACATGAAAAATGGTAAAGCAGTTAGAAGTAAAAGAGGGGAAGATTGGCAAACTAACCCTAAGAATACCAGCTACTCCTTCGGGGTAAAATTCTCTATGCCTAGCAGTTCCAGGGAGAGGATCCCCGTCATCATTTTGTTCAACTTTGTCATCTTCTCCCCGGATTCCCTTGTCTGGCAGAAGCATATCAGTGAATGCTCCCATCTCATGAAGCTTCTTGCAAGCCGCTAAACAAACAGCCTGCAAATTTTGATCCACGGTTTACATATTTCTGATAGACTCTAGACGAAGTTACTGATAATAGTGACACATGAAAAATGCCTGTTGTGCAAGCCGCATTGATTTGCACGGAGGTCCCTCCAGTTTCTCAAATGGTGCATTACAGGGAAGCTGGAGCTTGCAAGAGTATTCAGTAGGGCTTCCAGGCTTCTCATGACGCTCCATAATAAACTCTGGGTGAAGAATCGAATACCTACATTGAAATATAAGTAATAAGATTAGGGATGAAAGAGCAATCGGTCAAAAAGCTTGCATCAGAACATTGAGAGACCTGTCACTAGGCAGCTGAGAGCAGTAAAAATGAATGAGCCCTACGGCAGAATTTAAGCTCACAACAGCACCAGTGGACTCCACTTGGTACACTGCACCGGCTGTATCTTCACCAGTGTTTATGCTGCAGTTATCCTTGAGATGACTAATATCAGTCCTCTCAATGGCTTCTTTACGCAACGTCTCCTCACTATTCCTAGCATTCTTTAGAAAGGCCATATGGGACAGATTTCCTCTACAAATGGATCGATAAAAATAAGTTATTTAAATTGTCGCGTATACATGAAGCAGCATGCACTGAATTTGCATATCAACCATGTTACCTCTCAACCATCAAGATGTAGTCCGAACCAGGCTTTCTGGCACGACCTCTAGACTGAATATACGCCAACACTGTTTTGGCAAGATCAAAACGAATCACAACATTACACTGCCGAATATCAAGTCCCTCCTCGGCAACACTAGTGGCAACTAAAACAGTCACCTGGATAAAATTCGCATGACAAACAATTCATTTAGATAAGCTGAAGGCATTTGAGGGGATCACATGATGGTTCAACATACCCGACCATCTCGGAATCGGGCAATTGTATCTTGCATTTGGCTGGTTCGCATTTCTTGACTGTTGTTATGCCCAATCAAAGTTGCAGATCTGACAAAACTCAATGAAGGAAGCTCAGCGAAAACCTACAAGTATAAAACAGATTACTAGTTGTATGAAGACAACTGCAAGGCTGCAAGGAAAATCCAAAGTGATGGGAATTGTGTGATCAGTTACCTTAGGAAGAACCAAGGCAGTCACAACACGTTCAACAAAGATTATAGCACGGAAATCCTCTGTTTTCTGATACTTCAGAAGTATTTTGATCAACGACTGTACCTTTGGAGTCACTTTTCCATCAGCAACAGCAGCTCCAATAATCACATCAACATGCTCTCCACCAGAGACAACTACCGTGTACACAAACCAGCATGTTATACATCCAATAAAATTCAGAAATAACATCCTAGTACCACTAAAAGCTGAGAACAGAAGCTATCCTTAAACTGCATGTGGTTTTTTTAATCGTGACCATATTGATGGGACTCAGAAATCACTTATCCTGCATTTGGTCACCCATGAACAATTTGAAGTGCTTACTTTTTTGACTATGCAACATTAAGCTATGTTTGGTGTAGTGAAAAATCAATGAGAGAGAGAAGTAACGATACTTTGTCGTCACAAAGTAGAACCACTCACCACGACTGTTGGTAAGTTCCCCTTCCTCTAGTTCTTCAGGCACATTCTCATCTGCAGGGCTATTACTTGTCCCAGTATCACCAATATCACTCTCCAAAATGGCTCCTTCAGACAAATGACATTGTAAAAGTGAAACAACTTTATGTAGATACGATTCTTGAAACTTGACGTCAAGTTGATAATTCGCCCTCTCATCATTCTGCAAAGCAGTTAAAAATGCTTGTGCAACCTGCAAAAGTAACCAGCATCACTTGTTTATGTAATGCAGAATTTCTTACTCAACCATATAAATATTTCTCAACATCCAAAACTAAAATCTTAAATTCCTGTTTCAGCAATTTACAAACCTAAACCACCTAAGATTCCAGACAATCCATCCCCTTAAACCCAAAGGAATAGGCATCTCAAGAAACCACCATGAAGACAAAATTTAAAAAAAAAATAAGAAAGAAATCTCCCAGAAAATGCATAAGTTAATAGAATCACTTGGGCACATTCGGTACTCAAAAGTCATTACAACAAAAAAA
>AYJT01067899.1:0-19897 GCA_001278415.1 Ocimum tenuiflorum
TCTTGCTCATCAAGATGAGATGGAGTTAGCCAAGATCATTTCTCATATAAAACTTCCCATGTTTTTCTTGGTTGGCCCAAGGCATGGAGTATCCAAGACAGGTGTTTCTTCACTTTAGAGGATACCTCTAAAGTTTTGTATGATAATTAAATGTGGTTGACCAAATAAATATTGAACAAATAATGCCACATCGTATAAAAAAATTTGGATCTCCTATTGTGCACACATCAAACTATCCATTCCTATTTTATTTTATTTTTGTTTAGTTATGATTTCAAATATTTGATTCACAATAACATACCTTGTTGTTCTTTTAGGAGAGAGCAGTGGATCCTAATCTCATGTAAAACATTGAATTAATTGGAGCATTTGCTCACAAATTGTACTGCTTTTATCGTCTCTACGTTGACTTTATTAGCTCAAATTTCGCTTTTTGTTTGGATGCTTGTGTTTGATATTAGTTTCTACAATTATTGAGTAGTCCTTTTTCTATGGGAATTATGAATCGAACAAGGGATTACAACATTTACAATCTCTAAAACGAATGTCAGAGGCGAATACTACATATAATCAATTCTATTTTTATAATAAGTGCACGTAAAGGACTAAAAATTTTGGATAATATAACAATCACAATATAGAGCAGAAGATGGAATTGAATAAAATATGAGAAATACATGATGGTATAATTAACGTGAAAGATTTGGTTTTTGTTATTAGAGATAATGAGACGTGCAAGATGAAGGGTGGCACGTATATTTGTTTCGTTGGATAAAAACAGTTTGCATGCGTGTTTGTCGTGAAAGCAAGAAAGACATATTCTCCCTTCCCCTCCCCCTCTCTCTCCCCCCTCCATTTTTGCTCATCTTTCTGTCTCTTTACAGGTTTCCCTCTCTCCCTTTTCATGCGGCTTTCAATCTTTTTCTTTTCCTTGTCTGAAATGATGATTTAATTCTTGATTGGTCGTAGGAGATAGCAAATGTGAGCACCCATTTGTACGACGATTGCGTAAACTATACGTACATAATTCACATATATAAGGTTCGAAAAATGTTGTGTTGCGGAGGAGCAGAGGAGGAGCCTTGTCCGCCGCCTAGCCAATACAGTACGGCTCCGCCTAAGGCCGGTAACCCTTATAATGGAGGTACGTATTTCGTACCAACTGTATTTGTATTAGCGGTAGTACAATAAATAAATTTTATTTATGACTTGGCTTCTATATATTAAGATAAGATGCGATAATTGGAATTGAAGTTTTTAGGATGTAACTTTCGAGTTTCCATATGAATAAAAAATATCATTAAGAAATTAATTTCTAGTGCAAATCAATGCTCTAACGGTAAATCAAAAAACTATTTCAACTCGATCATGTTTCCTTTTTAAGTGCTTCAAATATATGTTACAAAGATAAATAAAAATAAACACATATATTTTAAAATGGGTGAACCCGCAAATTAAGCCTATGTATATTAATGTGTGTTGTTTAGGAAACGAGAGAGGAGATCCGAGGTCTGGAGCAAGAAATGGAGCACCACAGAAAGTGTTGCCTATTGAGATACCATCTTTATCATTGGACGAGTTGAACAGGCTGACGGCGGGTTTCGGCTCGAAAGCTTTGATCGGAGAGGGCTCTTACGGCCGTGTTTATTACGCCGTGCTCGGCGATGGCCGGAAAGTGGCCCTTAAGAAGCTCGACACCTCTTCGTGTGAGCCAGATGCTGATTTCACATCCCAGGTATAATATAAAACAATAAATTGTATGAGACTTTGTTTTTAGGTTAAATAATCTTCCGTACAATGAGATTTTATGGAATAATAAATTCTAAGAAGCATTGTCCGTGCTGTTACAACCCATACCTTCAACAATGCTGTTTATTTTCACTTGTAGTTGTCTTTGGTTTCAAGGCTGAAGAATGAGTATTTTGTGGGGCTGCTTGGATACTGTCTTGAATCAAACAACAGAATCTTGGCCTATGAGCATGCAACAATGGGATCATTACATGATGTATTACATGGTAAACATGGACAATTGAATTCTTTTCTATAAAATACTAAAAATTGAATCTTTGTCTGAAAATCCATGCAGGTAGAAAGGGGGTGCAAGGAGCTGAACCTGGGCCTGTTCTCACATGGCATCAAAGAGTTAAGATTGCTTTTGGAGCTGCAAAAGGGCTTGAATTCCTTCATGAAAAATGCCAGCCTTCTATAGTCCATCGCGATATAAGATCGAGCAATGTGCTGTTGTTTGATGATTTTGCTGCTAAGATTGCTGATTTCAGCTTGACAAACCAGTCCTCCGACACCGCCGCCCGCCTGCATTCCACCAGAGTCCTCGGAACTTTCGGCTACCACGCTCCAGAGTAAGTTGTTACGCAGTATCAATTTTCTACTCGGTGTTTGTTCTTGATTTCTAATTACTATATTATTGAATTTCTTTATTATTGTAAGAATGACACCGATATACTCTGATAAACATTTATGAACAAAATATTGATTGTGAATTAAATAATTATAATAATCAATGAAAAAACTAAAAATTATTTTATCAACTAACTAGGCAGGGTCATCCCTATACATTAAACTTGTAAAATCAGCCCAGTGGAGTAAGGAATGAAACAGAAAATAGTAGAGGGGATGGTGGCCATGTAATACGATTAGGCAAGTTCGGAGATCTATGCTCACACACATTGATGTTGTATTTCGTAGGTACGCGATGACGGGACAAATCAATCAAAAGAGTGACGTGTACAGTTTCGGGGTTGTGCTTCTAGAACTTCTCACAGGGAGGAAGCCAGTAGATCACACCATGCCCAAAGGGCAGCAGAGTCTTGTCACTTGGGTAATTTTTCATTTATTTATCTTTTTTTTTTTTTGAAATGTTTATTGATGTTTACGTTCTGCTTATGATATTTCCATAGGCAACTCCAAGATTGAGTGAAGATAAGGTGAAGCAATGTGTTGATCCCAAGCTAAATGATGAGTATCCACCAAAGGCTATTGCAAAGGTATACAACCTTCTTTTTCTCTGCATTCCAATCTTTAATTTGTTCGAGATGTGCGTTGCATCGGGGTTCAAAATTATAGGGGCATTGTTTATGATCGAAGAACTCGAATGTGATTGAATTTTTTTGAATTTCTATCGGATCTTTTAGTGGTGTTTCTTCTCGCAGATGGCTGCCGTAGCAGCACTGTGTGTGCAGTATGAAGCAGACTTCCGACCAAACATGACCATCGTGGTGAAGGCGTTGCAGCCGCTTCTGAATGCTAAACCGGCCGGACCAGATTCTCGTGCATAAAAACTGTACTAACACAGCAGCAGCAGCAACCTAAGTTGTGTGTGTGTAAAACCTTAAAAATCTCATATGTACTTGTAAGAATCCTATGTCCAACATAGGCATTCATGTTTCACCATTCGTACAAATATAATATCAATCTATTTTTTATTCATACTTGCTAAAAAAAGAAAACCCAAAAATGGTGTGGTGCAAACAAAGTTCAGTCTTTAGAGGCATGGGGTTTATCAATCTATTTTTGCTGTTAAAAATGCATTTTCGGCAAAGTTAAGAGTCGACCATTTGGATTTTCTAAAAAGCAAAGGGGGTTTTTATAGCAAAGATTGCAACTTGTTTTATGGGGCACTTGTTATTTCCTGATATAGAAAGTACTAAGGTCTGTGTTGATTTTCTGCTTAGCAGCTTCAAGTAATTTCCTAGATATCCAAATCAAGAATGGTGCAACGGCTGCTTGTCTGATTCATACAACTTAGAGGTTGAAAAACAAGCCGGCCAGAGTCAAGTTCGAACTCGATCTTGAATTTTCCTTGAGTTTTGTTCAGTATTAAACTCATCAAGCTCGAGCTAAACTTTTATATTATTTTAATAAAACATTAAGTTACTTATTTTTCGAATCAATTTGAATAGTTCATGAACTAGCTCGAGTGTCGAAGTGCAATTGAAATTCCCAAAGAATTATATATACATTTGTATATTAATAAGAATATTCACCATTTCTTGGAGCTCAATCTCTCCCTCAGTAAACCAAATAAGCAAAATAAAACATGAACTACAACCACTTAATAAATTTTGGAGAGAATGGGGAAGGTGCAGGTTTGATTCCTGCATCCATTGCATAAGTCGAGTTCAACTCGAGTTCGAACTTTTCAAATAGCTCAAGCTTGAAATGATACCCTCGCGAGTCTTATCGAGTTCGAGCTCCGCTCACAACTTTAATGAGCTTAATATAACTTACATTTTTACCTCTAAACCTTTTACATAGCACATGTCTACCTGTATTATTTTAAATTTTGAGTTTTTTTAATTAAAGCTAAATTAAATAAATATAAATAGAACTTGAGTTTAATACTAAGTTGATCAAGTTAAGCTCGAGTTTCAAATTTTGTGTATTTCAATTGTTAGACCCCTAAAATCTATAATATTTTGAAATTAAAAAGAAATGAGTGAATAGAAAACTCTAAAGTCACACCACTAACATAACCTTGAGATGTTATTCCTAACTATTGAAAAATGAGATACTCGTTCAATTCCTCTCCCTACCCCAACTAAAAGAAACTCTTAAAGGTCATATTTAATCAACAATTCATTACCCAAAAAACGACTTACGAAATCAACACAAAGATAAATAAATTAAGCAACAAAAAGTAAAGATAAAAATTGGAAAATCTATGATAAATTAATAATATATTTCAACAAATATCACAGCACATTTAACCCGAGATAATGAATATCTTGAATTAAAAAATATTACAGACAAGCTTTCTGCGTGTAGGGTTTAGAGAAGGGGGCTTTACGCTTTTGCTGCCTTCACCATCAATTGCTCAGCCAATTCTGCTGTTCTTCTTCGTTTCCGCTCAAGGTAAGTAAACATTTCTAAAGCTCGATTTTTTATTTTTATTTGCAAAACTTATATGATATATGTTTTGCCGTGTTGTGTATTTTCCCAAACTGGCTGGAGCTTTTTATTGCATGCACAAACTGGTTTTGTTTTTTTTTCTTTCTTTTTTTGGAATTTGAACAATGCAAATGTAATCAATTGGAAGTAAATTAACAAATAATTTCTGTTATGCTGGTGAAAGCATTTTTTAAGAATCAGTGAATAGATTAGATAGTTTGGTGTTATGTATTGGATTTTGTGTTTTATTTGATGCCTGAATCATATAGTATGCACTCGTGCGCTCATCGTTATCTCGTGTTTTTTTTTTCAGTACAAATATAAATTATTGGAAGCCGCATTAAAGAAGCTCTTTTTAATTTTCTGTGGCTAGTGTTTCTTTCATCATGAACTAATCAACCTCTGACCCCTTTTTTTCCTACTGCTTCATTGTTGCGCCCTTAGCTGATTGATATTTTCCTAGAATTACTTGTCGAGATTTATATTTTTCTTGATAGACTTGCTCAATTTTTTTAAAAAGAAAACTACTTTTCTTTGGTAGTTCTGAAAATCTCACAACGTCGTGGTTTTTTTATGCGCTTTCTTGAATTTCATAGGTGGGAGATAATTCTTAAAATTTTTAAATTCCTTTATGGGAAGGTATTTGTCTGTTAATCGAGATAAATCATGAATACTTCCTGCAAAGCAAATACAGAACTATCCTGTTGCATCTGGAACTTGAGTAATCATAACTTGCCCAAGATTGGTAATGACGATCTAGCGAGAGGACCTGTGCCGTTCTTGTCCAAAACTTGCAAGAAAGAATGGAACGATAGAAGAGGAACGAGGAAAAATAGTGCTGTGCTTTCTATGTCGACCAGTGGTATGAAAAACCCTGAAACTACGGCTGCAGAAAAGAGTGATGGACTTACATATAAGGATGCTGGTGTTGACATTGACGCCGGATCTGAGCTTGTGAGGAGAATAGCCAAAATGGCCCCTGGAATTGGAGGATTTGGAGGGCTCTTTCCACTGGGTATGATTTTTTGTTCGCTAGAAATGCATTAACTATCCTTCTTAAAATTTTTATCGCTGTTGAATTCGAAGCATGAGTATGTCCTTATCTGTTTTGTACTTAAATTCAATCATATATCAATGTCGTGTAGGAGATTCCTATCTGGTGGCTGGCACGGATGGAGTGGGAACAAAACTGAAGTTGGCCTTTGAGACTGGAATCCATGAGACTATTGGCATTGATTTGGTAAAATATTGTTCGTTCTTTCGATGTTCTTTGTTTTTAATGCTGGTGGTAATGTGAAATTATTTTTAAACAGGTTGCGATGAGTGTTAATGACATCATCACCTCTGGAGCTAAGCCTTTGTTTTTTCTTGACTACTTTGCTACGAGCCGTCTTGATGTTGATCTTGCAGAGAAGGTATTGGCTGTTAGTTTTCGCTCAATTTCTTTAATCATCTGAAAAAAGTGATTATGTTATATAATTATGCAGGTCATCAAAGGCATCGTAGATGGTTGCCAACAATCTGATTGTGCTCTTCTAGGGGGAGAGGTACTTTTAGCCCTCTCTTTCTATCTGCTTAATGTTGTAAAAGAGGTGTTATATCGACTATCCATCACTTGAATACAACTAACAATTCACTAACACTTACGCATTTTTCTCTTGTTTCTTGTTTCCAAGTGTCTATGCTGAACTGCTAGTTGCTTATTTCTGGCAACTGAATAATGTTTTTCATCGAAATCTTTAAAAATATCTTTTCTTCATGATATTTGCATTGCACCAGAAGCAAATTATGTATAGTGTCACATTCTGTCAAGATTATGACATGGCCACCTCATTCTTGAATAGTTTAAAATGAACTACGAGTCTTTGATTTTCGTTGCTCATTCTTCTAACAGTCTGCTGAGGTTAACTCGTGTTCCCTTGATATCTTTCAGACTGCAGAGATGCCAGATTTTTATGCTGACAGCGAGTATGACCTTAGCGGCTTTGCTGTTGGCATCGTGAAAAAGGACTCTGTTATTGACGGGAAGAACATAGAAGTTGGGGATGTCCTCATTGGCCTTCCATCCAGTGGAGTTCACTCGAATGGATTCTCTCTCGTCAGAAGGTTTTGACGATGCCTGCAGAAATTTTGCTTTTCGTTTATCGATCTCTTCAAATTGGTGATGTATGTCTCCTATTCTATACAGGGTTTTAGAAAGAAGTGGCCTATCTTTGAAAGACAATCTTCCTGGTTCATCTCTTAGCCTGGGTGAAGCTCTAATGGCACCAACCGTTATATATGTGAAGCAGGTAATGTGCCTTCAACATTCGTTAGAGATGCTTAATTTGTTGCTATTTCAGGTTCCATTTAGGTACGATTATATTCGACATACGAATCTGTGTGATAATAATGGTTTGATATCAAGTCTTATCAGATTAGGATTCTTATAGGGTAATCAGTTAATCGCGTTGGATCAGATGCGAATAATCTGTTAATAAAATTTACAAGTCAATATTTTTATCAGATAATCCGAAAAGAATGGTCTTGTTATTTGGGCTTAACAAATCGGATCGAAGGATATGCATATGAGTTTGTTGATCAGATCTTTGAGGAATCAATACGTTAGGCATCCGATCCGCACGAGTTGCCAGGCCTAATTCCATTCTTTGTTATACAGGTGCTCGACATCGTTAGCAAAGGCGGGGTAAAAGGGATTGCGCACATCACCGGTGGTGGCTTTACGGATAATATACCCCGTGTTTTTCCGGCGGGCCTCGGGGCTCTCATATACAAGGACTCGTGGGCTGTTCCCCCTGTTTTCAAATGGATTCAAGAGGTCAGCATCAATTTAATTCGTGTGCATTTCCTCAAGAAAGTAATTTGCTCATCTTGGTGCGTGATAATTGCAAGGCTGGTAGAATAGAAGATGCAGAGATGAGTCGAACTTTTAACATGGGGGTTGGCATGGTGCTGGTGATGAAGGAGGAGGCGGCCGTCCGATTAATTGGAGAAGATCATGGCAGAAACTCCGTGTATCGCATCGGCGAGGTTGTTAGCGGCGACGGAGTTAGTTACCGATAGTCGTTGCCTGAAACAACCGCGAGCTTTGATAGCCTTGAGAAGTTTTGTAAGGCAATTGGGAGTTGCAAAATTTGTTCACCTCACTGTTATAAGTTGGAATGTTTTGTCGATAAAAAAAAGAAAAGAAAATAGAAAAAAGTGGAGACAGATGTTCTGGAAATGCTTAAAATACTAAATATCAAGTCTCTAGCAGTTTTTAAAATACTAATTACATATTAGAATATCGAAAACGAAGTTGTGAAACTTCAAGTTTATTCAGATATTTAAGTAGTCTATAGTAAACTTGGTATTTGATAGTAAAATATATTAATTTAAACTGTTCTAAATTTGTAATCTGTATTAATTTAGCGTCTTAGTCTGTCTGTATAATACATATTTTAGAATAATTAAAATGACATTCTCCACGTAATAACTAGTACTAAAATTTAATAGTATTAGCTAATTTTTGTAAAAATACTACAAATTACCACCATTTATAAAAAAATTAAATAATCTGTATAATACATATTTTAGAATAATTAAAATGACATTCTCCACGTAATAACTAGTACTAAAATTTAATAGTATTAGCTAATTTTTGTAAAAATAATACAAATTACCACCATTTATAAAAAAATTAAATAATCTTATATCACACAAATATAGGAGAATTTTTTTGGGCAATGGTACGTTGATCTATCTTACCAATTTTAAAACAGTGTCTAAAATGTCTACATCGAAGCATTTGAGGTTATCTTACAAGTATAATTGGGTAAACATCTATCCTATTATCTTATAAGCAAAGCATTTAAGGTTATGTAGGAACTAAAAATCACATTTTTTATGATCTTAAAGGTCATCAGCATTCAAACTTACGTGAGAATACTAGGGTGAAATTTATTACAATATCTATACCTATTATAAAAATGTCTTAATTTTTTCAAAAAGTTTATTCCCTATTTTATCCTTCTCAAATATTCATCATAAAGGACGATAATATAATTATTTATATGTATTATTAATTTAAATTTTATTATGTTATGAGTATATTATATGGATATAATCAAATATAAAACTGTACATTATTAGATTTTGTAAGATTTGGCTAAGTATATCAATATTTTACATATTATCCTAACGATTAACATTGTTATATTATGAATTATTCTATAATTGATAACACAATCTTTATGTCATTAATATTATTATATTTATTATGCTATATGAAGGCATAAAAAGACTTGTCAGAATCCAGTTCATAAATATGAGTTTCCTATTTCTATTTTAGGAAGACACATATTTTGGTTTTCAAATTTTAACATTCTTTATTCTCTCTTAAAAAATGATAATGCATAATTGTATCTTAGAAAATAAAAAATATATTCAAATCGTAGTCTATTTTCTTCGACCCTAAAACTAAGAGGAGTTAGTCTATTTAGATTCAAACCAACTCTTATTAGTTATTATATTTAAAATACGTATATAGATTTATAATAGATACAAATAAAAAAAAATATCTACCTCACAAGTTTAGAATTGATCATGGAGCTAAAAGATTTAAAAGCAAAGATTCTAAGTTTTGTTGTGATAATAAAAAAATTATATTCACATCTTGTGAAATTCCTAACGAATTTTACGAATTTCACTTATGAATCACATGAGACATACAATTTTTGAATGAACATTTGAATCTATAACTGCATATTCTTATTTAGTTTGTTTGGTGTAACAATTGGCAAAGAGCTTGGATAATAATCCATCGCTTCTTTTTCCAAGAAGAGAAAGTGGTTGGCATCAAACTAGAAGATTATTCCGACAAACTTAGGCACCAATAATCGTTGAATGCAAGATATTTATTTATCTCATTAGAAAGTATATTTGGATTGTATGGTACTTTTTCAATTTCAAATTTTTTATATTATCAATTAATATTCATGTAATAAAATTTTGTAGCTCACTAATATGTTTGATATCAATACAAATTTTGATTATACTCCTCCACTCTCAAAAATTATTGACACCAATGACATGATTTCTAAAGAACAATAAAATATGTATGTTAATTTTTAAAAAGAATTAGATTGTAGGATTTATTATTCTGGTAGCTTAGTCATTATTCTTCTTTTTCTCGATATATATTATTCGAGCTTTATCTAAATAGATCAAATAGTCATTTGAAATTATTATGTGAAATATGACTTTTTAATTATGGTAGCATATACATAGACAAAGTTATAAGAATAGACATGATAAATTTGAAACAAACTATAAATAAGAGATCAAAGGCAATTCATTCTTTCATTAGTATGAAGTTGTTACAACAATTTGTAATCGACATTTTTGTAAAATTAGAGACAACGACACTTGATTTCTGTATGAGAATCAATCAATACGAGAGCTGAATTGCATCAAAGGAATCGTGGTTAGTGTCTTCAAATGAGAAACCAGAGGGAATGAAATTAACAAATGAATTGTTCTTCCTACAACATTTTTTGGGGGTTCAATAGATATGCGATGTAGATATCTTGATGCATTGGCATTAAAAAAAAATTGGAAACTAGATCTATTTCTAACAATAGCTTGCAACACAAAGTGAAAGAAAATACAACAACAATTATATGTCAGTCAAAGTACTGTAGATCGCCCAAATTTTATATCAAATGTATACTAAGTAAAGTTAGGTCGGAAAGATCAATTATTCAAAAATGATATATTTGGAAATGTTGTTGCACATGTTCATGTAATTAAATTTTTCAAACTTGGGGTTTTCTGCATGTGCACGCGTTAACAATTTTGAAATCTGAGTACAAGATAAATACACAAAATGAAATAGATAAACTTTTTATTAGTATAGAAGTTCTTGACTTAAGAAAACACTAAAAAAAATCCTATCAAACAAAGAGAAGAATTCATAAATTATTACTCTCATTCCAATACATATTAGGTCGTTTTAATTTTTTTATTACTTTTTTATTTATTAGGTCAAATTTTAATTGTTTATCGAATTATTGATTTAGATTATTTTCACGCTTGAAAAATATTAGAATGTATAAATATAAATTTATATTCACATATTTTTTTAATAATAATAAGTTATAAATATCTTACCTATTATATCATTGTTAATTTCATAAGAAATCGAGTTGATGTTGCACGGTGGAGAATTTGAAAATCAGGTAAAATCTAAATTTGGTCATAATAAAAGATTAACTTAATATAATTTAGATGGCAATGTAAATCATTTAAACAATTTAAATAAAATATATTGTGTCGACTTTTATTTTTTTTATAAGTAATAGATTAACTTTTAATAAATTTATTGAATATTTTTTTGAATTTTATTAAATAATATTATTTTTAAAATAATATTAAATATACTAAAGATTATTTGTTTGATTGAATGAATTCATTACTTTTATTTTAATTTATTAATTTGAACAAAAGAAGTCACACTGTTATTGTAGTAATTTTTATATGAATAAATAAACAAACGAAGGCACGACGTACAACCCACGTAATCTTAACTAGTTAATTAAAAAGACTACAAAAATTTCTAAAGTAAGAGCACCCTCTCAACTCATAATGAGCAGCTCTCAACATTCCATCAGAAAAAAAACTGCAATCTTAAATTTGTGTAGCTCAAAAATATATATTTATTTACAAATATATTCATAATCGTGTTAATTTTTGGTAACTTCACACATAATTTTATTTGACCTATAATATGAAAAGTCAAAAATATAACCAACCATAGCCTTGAGGTCATATTTCCGTTGTCAACCTTTTTAGCTCAAATATCGAATTTGATATAAATTAGTTTGACAATAAAGGGAGAAAAAAGTACACCGCCAAGTCAATCTTTTGAGTGTCAATATTCGACTCGACTCATTCGTAATCTAAATAAACCCTGCTTAATGATGTTAAAGCTAAACTATAACACAAAACTTGAGATTGAAAATAAATATTAAATAAAAGGTAATAAAAACACAAAGTGTATCGTAAAGTGTAACGCAAAGATATAAATGGGATCATTATGGCGCCAAGAAATACCATACCCGTTGTTAACGTCTCGTCCGAGATTTGCATCGGAATTCGGCCAGGAGTGCAATGTGATCCGACGACCATTCAGGCGAGGGAAGAGCAGTATCTTTGCGCAAGCTTTCCTCGTCCACCAACTCTAACAGCGACTCCACGGTTAAGGAATCAGCTGCATATATGGATAAAATCAAAGTGAGCTCTTCATCAAATTCATAATATAAATCTGACTAAAAACATTGATCAAAATTGCTGATATTATGAAGATCACAGATTGATGAATACCTGAATAGAATATATAATCATGGGTGCCAATAAAATCTCGAGTGCAGTTTGTAAAATGGGGTTCATTTGTAGCAGGGTCCATCTTTCTTCTCTGCTCCAGCCCAAGACCAACCCCAGCTCTTGCAAACGATGAGTAAGCACTAACCTAAGGTCAAATTTAGGGAATACATCAGTTCGTGGTCGAACACAAGTTCTCCAAATGATTAGTTGCAAATTTTAACACAATCTTTTATGTAACACAATTTTCTTTCTAGTATAGTATTTTTTTTTAATTTCCACTGCTCCATGTTGATTTGAGTTCCAGATACGTCAGATGCAATAAAGCCCAAAAAAAAAAATTGTCCCATAATTGCTTTTCAAAAAAGAGTCTTATTTTTAAGATTCAAGAAAGGTGTCATGATTGCAAAACTAGTAAAAGGTTGTGTTAGAATTAGCAGCTAAGTGATTTTGAAAAAAGAAATATAGTAAGGTGATACCAATGGCAGCTGATGCGTTAGTTTGGCGGTGGGTCTAAGAATTCCTAGTGGGTCTACGGCTAAATCTGGATGAAGTGGATCAACTTTCCCCATAGCAAGGAGAGCATGAGGAGCACTGTATTTATACACACAAAAAAGGTATTAATATGGTGATCCAAGCTATACTTTATGTATGCAAACTTTGAATATCAGATAGTAATGGGAAAAGAGGAAAACCTTCCAGGCACTGAATTGAAGTCTCCGCATACCAACATTGGGATATCTGCACTTGCAGCAATTTTTTCTAGGCCCTTCAACAGTGTGTGGACCTAATGTGAAAAAAAAAAAAAGAAGGGATGAGCTACTTCGGTACGGGAAATTCCGCGCAGCATACGTTTGGGCCCCACAGCTCATTATTCTGTGAAAGGCACTACACATAATCACCAAGAATTTTCCTGTTCGATATGTGAAATTGAATAAGAGAACAAATCAAGACAGAGGATGGCTTCAGATAGAAACCTGCCAAAGCCTCACATCCTTCAATTCTTGGTGCATATTCACATGTGTGTTTGCCTGTGTTCAGAAACAAAATATCGATAATGGTTATGAGAAGTTCGACCAAATCGACTATATAAGCTAAAGAAAAACAAGACAGGAGTTCTCAGCAGGAATAAGATTTAGACTTCAAGACAGCATTAATACATAGGCACATCGCGGATCGCAACACCATGTTAGTGATTTACAAGGAATATAAGGAAAAACCAGTCTAGAAAGTAATTACCTCAAAAAATTAATAAGTAAATTTAACTATATCATGTAAATCCTTTTTAACCTCAACAACATAAGACTTAAAAGGCATCTCAAATTGAGACAGAAATGGTTGGTCTCATTGTCAATGTTTTGGAATCTAAAGAAAATCAAGGGTTGTTCGTCATTACTCAAATCTCTAATTAGACGTACTATGCAAATATAAATATTAATGTGAAATTGTGCATTTGTCTCTCTTATAAGCTTCCTTGGCAACATATATTAACAAAATCCACTAAATAAGTGAATCTGGAACAAAACTCATGGAGAGGGATTAAGTCCAGCAAAAAAAAAAAAACAAAAGCCATCCTTGATAAGTGAGAAATCCCAACAACGAAACCTCGTCCTCAAGTCACAGCCAAAAAACATAGTTTGCAATTACATTTTAAAACATGATGCCATGGTTGCTGATGAGTTTGGAGATCTTACCACACAAACAAGCTGACGCTTCCCAGGGCTATCAACACCTTGGTTACCCAACTTTGCTTCTAGAACTAAAATTATAGCAACATTATCCTGTATGCAAACAAAATATATCAAATGACTATGTCTAAGAAAATAAGACTAAAGAAACATTCAAGAAAGCAACATAATTTCATGAATACCTTGACCAATCGATTTAAGGCATTTTTCTTCTGTGCACTTGGAACTAAAGCATCAGTCAGAGACTGCGCAGCTTTGTTAAACTCAACCTGCAATTAACAACGCATAGGGTTAAAACATTTTAATAATATATGAGTGAAACAGTAAAAAAGACTTGGAGCAAGTCAGATCCCATGAAAGAATTTTATCACCTCATATTTTTTGACATGAGAAAATCTATCACGGCGAAAGAAGGTAGCACACCCATCAAGTGTGTTAATGGTTGCACTAAAAACCTGCAAAATAACAGATGGTGTGTAAATAATAGCGGAAGAATAATATCCGGATCCAAACGATGTTGCAGCAAACCTCTGCTGTTTTCCTTTTAAAGAAAGCTTGATAGCCATGTTTATCTAGCTCGGGTGCAAAGAATTCCTCAAAATGATTGCTTTGAACCTAAAAGTAGAGAAGAAACAATAAAAACAAGGGTCCAGAAGGTAACACCTTTTTGAGAGGTGCTGCATCGAAAAATTTAGTCATGCACAGGGTGCAGTAACAACACCACTTAATCAGGTGACTCAACAGCACAAGGAGTCTCAATGTCCGAGGGGAGTATATATTTTCCCTTTAGAAACCCACAAATAAACAATGATATCAAATTCAATATTTTATTTTCTTTTTTTGGAAAGATATCCGTTAATAGATTATAAAGGAACAAAAGGCTATGCTACCAAAATTATGAAATAGAATAGCAGCCCCAGCAAAGACATAATAGTTTATTTTCATATATGTCGCCTATGAACCTGCCTTGTTTTAACCATTCATTTATTTAATAACTATGTCTTTATGTTTACAAGATAACTATTTTTCACGCATTGTATATAAAATTTCTAAAAGGTACCTAGTAAAAATTAAGTTCTACTATTTTTATAATAAAAAAAAAATCTCTACCGGATTCCTCTCAAGTTGTCAGCATTACAGGTTAGGATACTTCAAAAAAACATTGGTGGCACACGTCTCAAGGTTGGAAAATATTCAACCCAATTGCAATCACTAGTTCTGACCTAGACTAATTTTTAACTCTTGCTGACATATAGAATTTATTGTTCACAGAGAGGTGATAAATTGATTTCAATTAACATATAATTGCCGAAAAGAAATATCAACCCCAACATTATCTGAACAAATCATGTAAAAAATAAAGCAGAACAGAAAGATGCTTAAACTTCTTTTAGAGGCCAATCTTCATTAATCTACATCATGCAGCTTTGGACAAACTAGGTCAGTTTATTTATCCTTCTGTCTGACACTTCTCCTACATTATACACAATTACACATTCAATAAGAAAAAACAGAATCCAGAGATTCTAAAAATCTTTGAAAAGCATGACTCAATCCCCTACTAAATTTCTTACCTCTTGAAGACAAACAATGTCCGCGCGATACCCAACTATTTCTCGTAGAAGGTTTTGCCTGCGGTAAGTCCAAGAGAGAGCCCAAGAGGGGCAATAGCTGTATAGATCATTTGTAGCATATGCATCAGATAAGATGTTGTATGAAAGCACGGTAAAGGTCCCTACAGATGAAATGCGAGCTTCCACATCTAGATGCCCAGAAACATCCATTCCAGTCACAGAAATCAAGCGTCTTGGGATGGGTGATGGAGCTGGAATCACACGTGAAGTTAGTAATGAAACTGGAGCTCCAACAGCTAACTTAGTCTCAGCATCTACCACAACACACTCAAATCTCAGTACATGACCAACATCATCGGCTGTAGGTGTGTATGTCTTCAAACGCCCAACCTCAAACCATGTTTCACTACCATTCTTCTGGGTAATTGCAGTAGGATACAAAGCAGTGGTGCCATTTGAAAATCCGGGATTTGACTGAGATGTACTCACACTAACCATGCTCGATGTTGTACTGCCAGTACTATTGAATCTCCCAAAAATCTCCTCCTCCTCATTTCCATTTTTATTTACTGCAGTAGCTGCACGCTCATGCAGAACACGATGATGTTGCCAGGCATCAGAAAAACACTTGGAAGAACAATGGTAGCTCTTTGAAACAGGTAGATTGGCCTTAAGACACCCAAGGCATTGTAATGTAGCTTGCTCTGTTGGGTGAACACTACAAACTGCAACTTTCCTATCACTTTGTACGCGATACCTGGAACAAATATATATTGTGTGCATGAAGGCTACATTTACAAACAAACTGCTGAGATGCAATCAATGAAATCTAACTTGCTAATAAGAATACTGAAACACTTTTTCACCCTTCAAAACATAAAAGCACCAAATAAAGCAACCACGAGTAGTAGCAAGTGGTGATCAAAGAGACTATACCTGTAAACATAAAGCTAGTGATAAACTGAATGTAATTCAGTCGACAAGAGGGTTTGGAGTACTCAAATCCGGAGCAGTCAAATACGAATTCACAAGGTAAAACTTTCAGTTGGCTTACTAAAGTTACTTAATCCTTTCCAGGAATCATTACAGGAATTTTGCAAAGTTAAATGCAAGCATACACAAGCCCAAGACTATATGCTAAAGACAACGAAAAAATATATTAACAGCAGAGAAAACAACAACACAGTAATTGGCCATGCATGGAAAATAATGCAGCCTGATGAAAACAAAGCAATAGGTATTAATGCCAGAAAAGACAAAGCTTACATCAATTAACCATTATCAGAAGGCAGAGTTGCACACTGGGACAAAACAGAATAAACCAAGAACAATATATTAACAGAAGGCAAAGCTAAGAACATGCTTCCGGCCAAATACACCAAGATGGAGAAAACAAAAGCAAAAGTACAATGCGATTACATTGTCCCATGCCTGCATTTATGATGCATTCTCAATACAATCAATGATATATGTCACACCATCAGCTCAGCTCAGCTCAGTTTTATCACCAAATAACCCACTGATTCGCCATACTCAGATCATTAGCATTCTACGTGTGGAAAACAGTAGGATGCCACCGAAAGTAGATCATAATTTCAAAATCTCAACTTACAAAACACTCAAAATGCACAGCAACACATGCAAGTACGAACTAGCTAAATTGCTTTTGGCACAAAACAAGTGGGCCAAAAAAGGAACACCAGCAATCATAAACTTACCATCTATACTTCAAGAAATGACCATCAATGGGGTTGAACTCAGTAACATCCTCGGCCACAACAGACTTATCAGGGCGCCTCAAGAGCACATACGGTGTCGACTCGCAACCTACAATCGGTATATCGGATGGCAGGTGCACCCGCCCCACACTCAGCATTTTACACTAGTCTCTCTTAAATTAAAACCCTCCCTCCCTTCCTCCAACTTCGCCCCAAACCCTAAACACACAGAAATCAAAGATTCTAGCACCAACTGTCGACAGAATCGCTGCGGATCCGTCATCACCGGCGCCCCACGGCAATCGCCAGCCTTGCTCTCCCGAATCCTATTCAGTTCATAGACTAATTCATTCAAACTCCAACGGGTAGCTTCGGAATATCTTTCGGCAACTTGGGCTGAAATGAATAGAATTGGGAGATTCAAACAGAAAGGGAAGTTGCGGCTGCGCCGGCGACCTCGCATGCGAATGCGGTGAGAGAATTCGATGGGAGTTGAAAGTAGAAATGGGGGATATCTCTATCGAGAGTTAGGTTTTACAGCAGAACGGAGGAGATGAACGACGATGCTGTCGTATTAATAGTCCATGGTGAATTCTTTTACAGCGAATCCGTATCTAATATCTATTTATTATAGTATAGAAATCAAACTTGAATTTCATCTACACTCCAATCTTACAGAAATTTGAACTTCAAAACTCTTGAACAAGTTGGTTAAGAAATTAATCTAAAATGTAATATGTTTAAAATTATATTTTCATAGTTAAACTAGTAATAAATATAATAAATTTCTGATGAGGAGATCCGTTTACCAAGAAAATCAATAAAATTTGAGAAAATTTATACACCATAATCATATAACATAGTGGATATACGTGAAGTTTATATGATTCCGCATACTACCACTTGAGAATTTTCTAAATTTTAATTCATTTTTATGTTGGAAATCTAGGAAAGTGCGTGTAAATTCAACACAAATAACGTAAAGGTTTGTTATCCATGCGCAACGAAAGGCAATTATAGTGTGTATGAATTAGGAACGAATCATTTAATTCTTGCTGCGAAATTACAACCAAGTTTGCTCTTACATTACATAGAAGAAACAACTTTTGCAGAAATATCAATTTTTCAGTTTATAAAAACAGGTAGGATATTGTGTGCGACTAATTCCATGTGATTCTTTTTAGAAATTAATGAAATATGAAATTAAAAAAAAAAAGTAGATTATACATAAATATATATGTATATAATAAAATTTGTCGTCTCATGAAGTGGTAAAAAGGAAGAATATTTCAAAAACAAAAGATCAAATAAGAGTATAGATACTGACATTCCCTCCCCCAAACTCAGAATTGTGATATAATACCATATATATTCAGCATCAAAATATACCATATATATTCAGCATCAAAATTTGTCTTAGTTGATTGCCAAAGTTGTCCATCACATAAGCAGAGTGAGAAAAACAAGAACAAGTCTAATGTGAATATATCAAAACAAGTAACCACCAAGCAAAACATATGAAAACAAATCCTGCAACTGCAACCAAGCCTCAATAACCACCTTTAAGGTCATTAACGACATCGTATGGAATGGGAGTTACAGTCTCCAGCGTCGCACCCTCGACCATGAAACCGGGCTTGGGTCCCTCAGGCTGCCTCTTGGTGCTGATGATCTTGCCTTGTGCCTTGGCCTCGGCCTTCAATTTGTCGTTCCTCTTAATCCTCTCTTGGATCTCCTCATGGCATCTTGATGATTGAACATGCTCAACACGTACATGAATCCTCTTCTTTATGATTCTGTTGCCAACCTTTATCACAAAAACCATTTCAGCCAAATTGAGATCAAAGAAATAACTTGATAAAAGATTCAGAAAAACAGAAACAATATGTTAAAGGGTAGACAGGGTATACGTTCTTCCGTTAGGACACTGCAAATTATTAATTAGTGTGTTGAATTCAAGCTCAGCAAGCTGCATGAGCATTAAAGTTTCTGATTTAGAAAATCTGCACCATAAAATTTCTGAGAATGTTGAAATATGTGATAGCTCAAAAGAAGCAGGCTCTTCAAGCTCGTATATACAATTGCATCGAGCATTTAGCCAAATTCAACAGCTAACATAAACATTCTTTCATTCAATAGCACAAAACAATTGTTAATTGTCCGTTTTGCCTAAAAGTAAGAATATATATGATGTTAACATGGCTCACATTCTCATTGCTCAATTCGACAAACTAGTGTAAGATTCGATTAGCATAAAAAAAATTGACAGTAAAATGCATATATACCATGAATATAACTCATTTTAACAAACTAAAATATAATCTTCCCAAACAAGCAAAACCCTAGAAATCCACCAACCAAATTTCAATTAAAGCACCAATAATCCCCAAATCACACAAATCAATTGGAGCTGAAAAGGCGCCGTACCTGCTTGTTGACCTCGACGCCGACGGCGCGCTTGGTGACGTTCCAGACACGACCGGTGCGGCCATGGTAGAACTTGTGAGGCATACCCTTGTGGATGGAGCCGTTAACCTTGACGTCGACATAATCGCCGATTTTGAAGATGCGGAGGTAGGTGGAGAGATGGGTGGGACCCTTCTTCCTGAAGGGGCGTGAGAAGGAATCTCGGGTGCGCGACCTCAGACCG
>AYJT01067948.1:0-16287 GCA_001278415.1 Ocimum tenuiflorum
ATGGTCTCGAAGAAGAAGTAATTTGTAATTGATCAATTGGATTGATTCCGAGTATTTGCGATTGCGATTTGAATTGATTGAATTCAGGTGGCGAGCGATCCTTCTGGAAAACCGATCAATGCTCTGGAGCAACATATTAAGAATCTGCTGTGTCCATCGACGCCGCTTTTCTTCAACACGTTGTACGATCCGTTTAGGGAAGGGGCGGATTTCGGGCGAGGGTACCCGTTCAGCCTGAGAGAGGGCGTGCGGACGGCGGTATCTCATGGACTTTGGCTGAACATTCCCGATTATGATGCACGCAGCTAGTAAAGCCCGGCGAAAGGAACACCACGTAATTAATTGCAATTATCAACCATAAAGTAAATGAATTTGTAAATTCGATTGCCATCTCTGATCAACTAACTAATCTCCGTCTTCGGTTTTAGGTACGTTGATGCAGTTTTGACGATACCAAAGGGCACACTGTTCCCCATGCGTGGGATGAACCTGGGCTTCGACCGTGAAATAATTGGGCCTGCAGTGTATTTTGGTTATGGGAGAAGGCTAGCCCATCGGCCGCTACGACGATATGTGGGCTGGTTGGTGTACCAAGGTACAACTTTCTTTCTTATACTTCAAACCAAGGATAATCAACTCGGGGCGGATGGTATTTTATTTGGCGATCAAAGATGAAAGTGTAGTAATTGAAAAAGTGAACTTTCTCCTGTTTGATTTGTATTAGAAAAAAAGTTGAAGTTACTAAAAATTATAAGTTGTTTGTTTACATTTGTATAATTAAGGAGAGAAAAAAAAAGTATAGATGAATTTTGAATTTATTTTGTAGGAAATCACTTTTTTATAGGAAAGTGAAGTGCACTTAGGCACAAGTGCATCCCAGAATTTTGGAAGGAGAATTTCCTCCAAAATAACTTCAAAATTCATATCTATTTTTTCCTCTTTTTAACTAAAAAAATATAAATAAATGACATAGGACACTTTATTTTTTAACAATACAAACGGACCTTAAGACTCATAAGATCCTAAGATTCTCAATCCAAGATTTCATAAAGGATTCTAAACAGAGAATTTATCTTCCATGTATGTCTTCAATTGACAATTCTCCAAAAATACAGTCGCATTATTGTGCTGACTTAGTGATGAACATTTGTTAATAAAGTGAAAACGCCAAGATTTATTACAAGAGAGATTGTGGAATGGAAGACTGATAGGCGATCATTTTGGGGGTGCCCTATATATGGCACAACAATCCCTTGGTGAATCCAAGGAAAGAATACAAGGGCATTTTCTGGCAAGAAGAGATCATCCCTCTCTGTTCCAAAACGCCACTCTTTCCTATTGAGCTAGCCAAACAGCTCCCATATTTCCGTTGGATTCAACCTCAATCCTCCTGCTATTGGCTTTCAAATTAAGAGAGATTAGCTAGGCTAGCTCTCTAGTTTTACCTCAGAATTTATGTTGTATGAAATCACCATATTTTTCTTTCATGCTTTTTCTTATTCCTTGGATGAATATGGATCGTGAAACAACAAATTCTTATCAGTTTCATTCATGCAGTGCGTTTGGAAATATATATTTTTCTCTTAAAAAGTAATAAGAATTATACTAACGGAAAAAAGTGAAAAAAAATACGTCGCCGTTGCCGGGGATCGAACCCGGGTCACCCGCGTGACAGGCGGGAATACTCACCACTATACTACAACGACTTCGTTGTTAACAATGCATTCATTATTTTATATAGACACAAATATTAATTTTAGTAATATTTACCAAAATCTTTCGAAAACTAACATCTTTATTTGACCTTTTTGCTGTTGATGTGCCCAGAACTAATCCATGTATAATTGTGCATGCAAAACATACCAACTTAGTTTAGAAATTTTAGTGGTAATATAATAATGATAAAAAATTTAGGAAATAACCGAAAGGTTTTCAAGAAATGTGTCGCAACTACTAATATTTAAAATTTAAAGTGTATCCAGTAAATATTATCTTAAATTTTCCGACAAACTCAACTCAATATCAAAAGCTAATTTGCCTATTAGATCTTGTTCATGTACAATAGTATCCGCACCATTAATTAATTTAATTTAATTACAATAAGCTAACATCGATTTATTTTTGGTGTTCCCCAACAATTCACATCCAAAACCAAACATGTTACCGACGAATTGAAAACATGTTAAATATATCAATTAAGCAACAGTTCGCATAAATCAAAAGGGAAGAAAAGATATTAATAAAGCACAATTTCAAAAATTACAAAGAAACGTACTGCTTCATAAAGTAAACCAAGAAAATCAAACACAAAATTCTGCTGAGGAAGGACAAAAAATCATACAATGAATCGAAAACAAAACTGACCGATGCCCCCATCTGAAACCAACCAACCACAGATGCTCTATTTCATGCCATGGCTCAGAAATTCTCTGCAGCAGAGAAAACTACAATTAATCGGCGATCGACAAACTTCCCACCAGTTGGGCCAACATCTCATATCATAAATTAGTAGGAGTAGACTCTTCTGTCTTCCTACGTTTGCTTGCTCGCTCGTCGTCGCCTTCTTCGTGGTTGAGCAGTCTGTTGACTACGTCTGCACCGAGAATTGAGACATGCTTGCTCGTGATCTGACGGCCTGCCCTCACCTTTGGCCCCCAATGCCTCTCTGGGTTCGGGAGAAACCTTGCAACCTTTTTCGCCTGCGCTTTGCTCAGGGAAGCAACCGCTCGTGCAAAATTAGCCTGCCAATCATCAGAAGGCTGTTATGCTAGAACTAAATCGACTCTTGTTAGTCTGAAGTATGGTATACGAAAGTGCAATTACATGGTCTGATATCTGTAAATAGCTTTGTGATCTTGTAGACTAATATAAATATTCTGTAGAATATTCTGGATAACAAACTTTTGTGTTTTTATCATATTACTTTTGTATCGATATCCTGATTTCTCTTCCCTGGGGTTGGGGGGGTTGTAAATGACTCGAGCTAGCTCGTGAGCTACTTGGGATCAGCTCGAGGAAAACTCGAAATCGACTCGCTGAATGTCGAGTCGAGCTCGATTAGTTATTGACCTCAAGCTCGAGCTTTAGATTTGTTCAACTAGCTAAGCTCGTGAGCCTTATTGAGCTTGATATTATTTATATTTAAACCTAAATATATTACTAAATTACATATTTAATCATATTAATATTATATAAATAGTATTAATTTCCATTAAAATTAAAAATAAAATAAATTTTCGAGTCGAGCTCAAGCTCAAGCTTAGACTTGGGCATACTCAGCTCAACCGGCTTGTTTACACCCCTATCTCTTGCTCAACAACAAAAGAAAAAATGTGGCGAGTGAATACCTGTAGAACGGGTTCCTTGCCGAGGATTACACTTCCGGCCTGATCGGGTGGCTGAGCTTTCACAGGGTGATTTTTAACCTAGTGCAAAATCCAGGGCAACAGGTTAAAAATTTCTCAGACCTCATTATATTTCAAAACTTTCTTTTACAAATAAGTTCTTCATAGCATCCAAGTTTAATGATTTCAAAGAAGCATCAAAGTTCTCAGATATTCAAGAATTGGTTCCACTTGGAAGTTTCAAGAAATAAGGGGCTGTTTTCCTATATGACTGGCAAAAAACAGCATGAGGAGAATCCCGTGCTTACCCAGCACCGCATGATATCCCATATGACGTCCATAGGTGCATCGGTTTTCAAACCTAGCGGACAAACATGGGTTCCCGATATACGATACCCTGCATTTATTACGGCAGAGCGGAATATAACTGCAGAGGGAGATGTGCATTTCAATGTTGCACAAAGGTTGTGCAGACTCAGAAATAGTGGAACATCTGATAACTCCTGCAACACCACCAATGTTTATCAGTACAAAATAAGGACAAAAGTCGATACATGTATAGATGTTCCTCGTTTTGGTTGATTTATCAGTGTAAATTATCATTGACAAGGATTAAGTCACAGTGTTCTGTCCCATGTTTTGGTCTAGCAAGCCACTCATTAACTTTTGCAGAAATATTTCCACATGCATACCTATTGATTCTGGTTCAAAATCCGAAGTTCTTTCTTGATGAAGTTTTTTCAATACACAAAGTAGTTAAATTGGAAGGGAAACAAGACCCAAGCTGTAGCTCTTATCATAATTTTTCATATAAAGAGGGAGAATATAATGTATTCTTCTGAAATACTGAAAATTCGGGTCGTGTAAGTCATTCAAGTGATAGTCTCATACACCAAAGCAATAGTAATTTTTGTATGAGGTCAACAAGAGTACAACATTTTTAATGGAAAATCTTTCCATAACTGGCCAGAAAACAACTAGCCAAGTTTCGCAGTAGTGGTTTTTTATTCTTAGAATATAAGCACCGCAGAACAGGTAGCTGACAGGATGCATACCTCAGATATTGCAGTTAATACAGCAGAAATTCGATCAAAAGCAGGATACCGGTCTTTCATGGACTTCACATCTGCTAGAGTCGAGGTAACCCATTCCATATCATGGATTGGAGCAGACCATATGGGCCCACCCATATTGTATTTCTTGCCACAATCACTGCATTCTTGGGAAACAGCAGGACCAAATCCAGGAAGGTATCTCACACTCGTATTCTATATACAACATAAAGTGGAGAAGAAATCGTCATGAGATAAATATTCTTACAAGAGGTTACATATCACATCCTACACAAAAAGAAGAGGTTATATATCACATCAATTTATCAGTCGGTAACAATACTTATGCCGGTTGCAACTTTTAACGTAACTCCGCCATTATAAAGTCTAAATACATGAAAATAGGTTATATTTATTCGGTAAAACTAGCCATTAAATCATAAAAGTGGATATCTTTCAGTCCCCGGTATAACCAACAAACCATGAGAGGAGAACCAATAGCCAAAAGGTCTAAGCAATGAAATAACTATGAGAAAAATTGGCTTTTATTTGAGGTATTCATGCAAAAAAATGAAAGCAAACTTGCATTTGAATACACATTAGTAAGTGACCTTAGGATGTGCAATTGTGAAATATTTCTAAAAATTTATACACTAAACCTATAATTTCACTAATCAATGCAACCATGTTTATGCATCATACTATCTGACAATTTCAAAACTTAACCTTGGAGATGGTCCTTCCAACTGGCTGAAGATGAAAAGAATCACAGCCAGTGCATTGATAAACATAGGATAATTTCAAAGGAGTGTTCTTCATAGCACTTGCAGAGCTGCAACCAATTAATTCTAGAAATCAGGCTCGCAAATAAAAAGAATGGTGAATTTAGCATCTATAGCCACATCATGCTATTTTATTGTCTGCCAAGATAGCTAAGGAACATGGAGAGAGATACTCACGTATAGACACGGACGAAAACTCGTACATAGAAATCCATTTTAACAGATAGCACAGGAACAATGTAGCGCTTGTAGCGGTTTGCATGGGTCTGCATGATGGATATATCATTTGGTCCCATGATTATGTTAAAAGACAAGAAAATAATTAAGATTTTGATAGAGCTGCTTTGACTATCTGAGACGAATTCCCAAGAAAAAAGAAAAACAGAAAAAAATAACAAACTTCCATTTCTGATGTAGCCTTGGTGGCTTCATCCACCAAAAAGTACATCTAGAAAAGCTACCATAGCCTTAGATCCAGCCAAAAGATTTTATGTTCGAATGCTCAATGAAGCCCGCCTTTCTTTCATGAAAACACAGTAACTCGTGAATATTATGATTAGTACAAATGCAAATATCTCCTACCATGCAGCACGGAAAAGATACTAGATAGTAGATACAAACATCCATTTTTATGTTCGAATGTTCAATGAAGCCCGCCTTTCTATCATGAAAACACAGTAACTCGTGAATATTATGATTAGTACAAATGCAAATATCTCCTACCATGCAGCACGGAGTAGATACTAGATAGTAGATACAAACATCCATTTTTTCTTCAAGATTATATATGTCATTCCAATTTTATATAACTAAGGCAGCTCACCTCTCCCCTAGCCCCTCCCACTAATAATTTGTTATGTTTGGTACCTACTCTGACATAGATAAATAAGTAATAAACAAAATGCCTGGTCTCAAGTACTCAATAATGAATACAGAATGAAAACATCACGTACAAGATAAATAAAAAATAAAATAGTAGCTCCCAAGGGAAGGTCATGCTCTGTTTACATGCACAATTAACTACGGACCAAAATTTTCAATTATTACACAATAACCCAGTAAAACCAACTGACCTCAATACATTGAAGAAGGATACGCAAAGCCATCTCATGGCAATATTTTCCTTTCAACGGATAAGCTCCATATCTAGTTCGTCAAGCAACTCATCAAATTATTTTACTGAACTAACAAAAGTTAGGAAAAATGATTACTTAAAAGCCAATCTTACTTGGAATAGCAAACCTCACCATTACCCCCACAAAGCACTGCCATATCTGTTGCCGTACACATCAACATGCCTCCATCAGCAACTGATTGAACAGCAGAGTCAAGGAAAACAGATGGTGAACCATAAGGATCAAGATCAACCTGCAATATGATTTAATTCAGGGGTTAAATCATATGGGAAAATATGTCGACGGTATCATGAAAAGAGTGAACTGCCAGACTTCAACGCAAATAGATATACCCAAATGAATTCCAACATAATGTGTCGGACAGACTAATATAACTATATAAGGCAACTAGAACAGAATTATGTAGTGAACGACCAAATTACACTTGGTGCACCGTGCATGCATTAACAGCGTGGTAGTGTAGAACCAACTTTCATAAAAAATTGTGTTTCATCAATCTCGTACTACATTTGTCAAAGTTCCTTATGGTCTAAAACGTAATATCAGAATTTGGAATCTGCGGCAATTGTCAGAATACGTACCACATCAAATTCTTTAGGGTGTGTAAGCATGTGGATTCTAGCATCGACAAGGACTGATTCCACCTTTGAACATGCAACTGAACCATTAAATTTAATATTTCTCCTGCAAGATTCAACAGATGCTGCAGAAAGAAGAGCAATGTCAGGATCTTATCCTGGATTGTGTCATTGAACTTGAAGCCACAAACACAAAACAAAACTTGGTGCTATCAATTATCAAGAAACATAAAGAAAAAAGAAAAAACAAACTAACAAACAAACTCCACCACAGTGTGTGTTTTGTAACTACCGAGTCAGAAACATGTAACTACCTTTATCATTATCCAGGGCCACAACTTTCCCAATTCCATCTACTTCACGAGCATATCTTAAAGCTCTGAGACCAGAGGCCGACAGTGCCTGTCAAATATAAAACCCATAGTTAAGGTTATTCCTAATCCTACGGCTGATAATATAAACTCAATAACAACCTCCAAAACTTGCGGTGGCTTCAGCTCTGCCGAAGCCTTCTTCTCTTGGTTGGCTGCTGGATTCTCCAAGATGCTGCAGGATTCACCTTGTGATATGTTTTCGGAGACAACACATTCTCCATTCGATTTTCCATTAAGTTCAACAGCTTCCGGTTCAACAATAGGTTTCCCATTCTCCTTGGCTGCCCTTTTCATTTTCCTCGAAAGCAGCTCTGCTTCATGTTCTTGCTCGCGTTTCAATAGAAATGTCCTCAAAACAGCGATAGACATGTCTCTGTTATTAACCTGTCATCACATTTCAAAGCTCATAATTCTCCCAAACATATTAGCCTAGATACATTCTAAATCAAAGCAAGAAGCTTCACTAACAGGAGAGGGAAAAAAGATGCTAACTTCGGGGCTCTTGATAAAATTAACCCTTATCCAGGGAATCAAATCTTGTCAATTTACTATGTAATGAGAGAGACACTCATTGTCTCATCATACCCACAATTAAATTAAACTCAGCGACTACAAGTTACAAATCACGCCGACATGCATTCCGGTGTCTTAAGAGCATACACACCAAAAAAAAAAAAATAGAAAATAAAAAGCCTCAATAATTGATTAAGGATAATCAGCAAGAAAGGATCTTTAGGAACCTGAGCCTTGTTGTAAAACACTTCATTTTTTACGTGCATTAGAATCTCAGCCTCCCCTTCTTTGATTACAGTGTAATCATTAATATCAAACGGCTTCTCTTCATCGGCCATATCTCGAGCCCGGCGGCTTAAACAACGAGGGGCTGTGGCGGCGCGTAAGAATGCGCCGAAAAGCTCAACAACTCTGCTCCTCCCAGTCAACTGCAAAAACATGAAATGAGATTCCGAAAAAGCGACAGAAATAGAACGAAGTGAAAAAAACCTACCGTGAATAATGTGTCAGCAGGAAATATTTCGTTTGTCGACGGTTAACGGCAAGGGTTTTTGAAGATTTGACTAAGAACGAGACTCCTCCTTGTTGGATATTGTTATTTATTTATTGAGTGTTCTATTTATTATTTTGACATCCTTTTCTATTTCTTGTTATTTCCAAACAAAATAATTTATCCCACTTAAAATTTTTTGAATAGATTTGTTTATGGCAAATTCTTAATCTATCACTGTGAAAGTAAAAAAGTATTACTTTATATACATGGATAGTACCGCATTTCTCACATGAATATGAGACCACACACGTGTAATGTGAACTATAACCACCGTCGATGCAACAAAAAAGATATGGAGCTGATAAATGCATTCAAAACTTTCTCCAAATATCAATATAAACAGTAGTATAAAACAAGAATATCACATTTTAGCTACCTTATTATATATCCCTTATCATTCCCCCGTGTGGAAAATATTTGAATGGCAAATAAAATGATGGGAGAGGTTAGAACTCCAGCTCCGACGATCGGAGGTGGGAAATGGGATATGGGTTTTGAACGGTCCTATTACTCGTCTTCTTCAAGGGCAAGAAAAGATGAAAAGAAATTGGTAGTTCAAGCATTATACTTGTACCTGTGGTGGATGTTGTTTATGATTTTTACATTTTTCCAACTCCAAGGCAGGGGTGTTTACACAAGAATGAAAAACTCAATAATTTTTACATCGACGGAGGTGTTGCGAAATTCTTATTGAAAGAGTAGGTTACGTAGTGGATTGTAAAGCAGAGAATGAGTGCTATATCAGCCTTGCTGTTTAATTTCTGGTCAAAATATAAACGATGATTAGGTTAGATGTACGTAGATTATAGCTAATGGAATAAAATAATACAAATGTTGGTGCCTTGGTTTGTTAATGATTTTGATGAAGTTGACATTTCTTGACGATTGTCTTCATATATAATGAGATTTTAGCAAAAAATAGTTTTTCTTTTTCAGAAACAGAAAAATAGTTATTGCGTAGAATCATATTTTTGTTTGAGACTATTGATTTTTTTAAGAAGTAGAACAATGGAGTCATCTTCTTCATCCACGTCAATGCTCTAAAGTCAAAACCCCACATAACCAAACATCCCAATTCACACGAATCCATTACCATTTTTCACAATTTCGGTAACACCATCGTTTGTCTGGCAGAGAAGAAGCAACGGCGGCGGTGGGGAAGCAAGGTGGCAAAGGAGATGGGGCTTAGCAGTAGTGGGGACGAAGCAGCGTCGGAGGAGAAGCAAGGCAGCGGCGGCGGTGAAGGAGAGGCGAGGAGAATAGGGAATGACGTTTGAAATCCTCCCCTACACATGGGTTTGAGGGATTCCAATATATTTAGGAATGATTCCAATAATTCGATTCCCATTGTTGTAAACCAAACGGTGGGTCATACTTTAAGATGACTTCATCTGCTACGAAACAATATTTGAACGAAAGTCCATCATCATCACTCCGTGCTTCTGGTCACTATTTCTAATATTAATTCGAATAATCATACTATCGTTTTATCTATCACTTTGGGGTGTAATGGTAAGCATTTTTCCCATGACCTTGTTCGAGTCTATGTAGAGACATCTGCGTGAGTTTATTTAATATTGTACTTAAGTTAAAAAAAAAATGATGAAAAAATGTCCATCACCTCGGGGGGTGCAGTGACAAACACATTTCTCATAATCTTAAAGGTCAAGTATTCAAGTCTATGTGGAGGCAGTAGGGTGGATTGTTTAATATTGTAAAAAAAATAAAAAAAAGTGAGATGGGATGAGCATTTAGTAAGAATGTGTTGTAAGTTAATAAATAAGTGTCCGCGAGGTGGATATTATTCCTACATAGTTTTAAAAATGACGGCAGTACTCCTGAAGCTGGTAATAAGCAATCAATTGGGTTCAGATGCAATAAAATGTATTCTTTATGCAAAGCCGTGTTCACCACTCGTTAGTTTTTACCGTCAAAGTTGACATCAAATATTTGATTGCATGTTAATCAGGGAACATAGACAGACATGGAGTCCTCTTTAACTAAAAACAAGTGTTAGGGACTTACTTTCAATTTGGAAATTTTAATATTTGATATTGAACATTAACATAGTTTAAAATATCACAAACACTTAGAATGAATAGATTTAGAGTAGCCAAATTTAACCTAATTCACCTAAATTCTTTTTTTATATTAAAATTTGCAGTATTTAAAAGTTTAAAGAAAAATTACAAAATAAATGATATTATATTATATTTGCAAAAAATTTAGAGATTATGTCAAACCTGCAACTTACGTAAAAATTGCATAAATGGGTAAAAATTTAATCATTCTTGCAATCAACCTCTTTTTTTTTTTTTCAACAGAACCGGATGTCTAACTAGATATCATTTCGATCTTTTCAAATATCATTATTAGTATGAATACTCTGGATTTTGCCGTGAATTTTCTTATGTCCTATGCAGTCATATTTGTAACTCGCTTCATAATTGTAAGTATGCTAATGAAAAATATGGGAATGCACATTCATCCATGACTATACACACTACATGAGAAAATCCCCAAATGGCCACACAAAACAGTATTCCCGTCCTTCCTCCTAGAGAGGGAGCAACAAACATGGAAGCTAAGCAACCATAGAAATGAAGCAGAAGACACACACCTCTTGAGCCGTTCAAGCATGATGGCAAACATTGTTGAACTCCTCCTCTTTTCTTCCCCAAAACCCATTTCCCAAATCCCTCCATTTCAGAAACCTCAACCTCCTCCAAACCTGGAAGGCACCTCAATTCATCTTCAATCTTCTCCAACCTTGGGCAGTACCTAATTTCAAGCTCAGAAAGGATCGACATCGCTCCTTTCTCAACTTTTCATTTGGCCAAGTTTGGTAAACCCCACAGTTGAAGTTTACAGAAGCCGATTGAGCGACAAGTCCTCCGTCTCCCCACATAAGAACTCGGCCATAAGTACAATGAGTCTAGATACGGCAGCATCTCCAACACCTGCATCGGATCATCCTCAATTTCACATTTTCTCAATGTCAGGAACATGTGCCTTTGGAAACACTAATCGAGTCTCGATTTCTTGCTGCAGATTTCACATACGCACGTCTATCCACAAGGAATGCAGATTCGGACATGTGAACAGCTTCACAAGAATTGGAGATGATGCCAACACACAGCCATCTTTGATGATACGTGTGGACTCTCCTAGGTTATTCTTATTGCCAGTGCTGAGGTCATCAATGACTTGTGATAGGGTTCTTGTGTCTTGCACCATGGCTCGAAGATGTTGAAGATCTTTCATTCTCAACACATATTTCCAGTCATGGAACAAACTGTTGAACCCGACAAGCGTTTCCAGCTTATCCAGGCCATCCAATCTTAGCTGGAACTTTCTTGCATTTCTGTAGTCGGGCAGAAACAAGTGTTTTAACCCAATCAATTTGTTCAAGACATTTGGTATACGGACATCCCACGGATGAAATAGATCTAGTGTGCCCAAGTATGTCAAGTTGCTGATGGACAATGGCAATTCAGTAAGTTCACAGTTTCGCAAGTGCAAGTACCGAAGCTTAATCAGATCACCAATCTCTTTCTAACATTCTTCCTTCGAAGTTGCACCCTTCAAAGACCAAAACTCTAACCAGTTTGAAGTGATGGAAGAATTCAACAACACTCTCCAGGAAGCTGATTCTCTTCTGTTTTGAATGACAGAGGAACTTGAGAGATCGGACATGTTTGTTAGTTTGTTCATGAGTGGTTGTGAGTTTATTATCATGTTCCACTTCCACTTCTCCTCTAAAATGCACAGCTAGATATCGTGTTCGAATGCCAAAAACAGATGGATCCAACACATTGAACTTTCCCCCTGGCAATCCACAACCTTCAGATGAAAGTCCTCTTTCTTGACTTTCAACAAACAGAGCTCTCGTACAACATCATGAAGATGGCAGGATACATATCTTTTACTTGAAACAGTATCCTTCGCTACTATTTCAACAAGGCAACTAGATGCCAATTCACTCAAATAGAGCTCTGCAATATCCATCAGTGTCTCCTCATTCGCTCGATTCTCAACTGGAATCAAGCCTTCTGCAATCCATAGCATGTGCGTATTGTCCCCATATATGTATTGATCCTCTACAAACTGACCCATATAGAGAAAACATGGTTTCAAGTAAGATGGTAGGTCTTCGTAACTTAAATCGAGTACCACTGCATTCATCTTATTGTCCTTGTCTATGCTTCCAGCATTAAACGAGTTATCATCAATATTTTTATACACCAACTCCCACTCCTTTAGTGATTGTTTATTGCTAAAGATCCCTCCCAATAGAGAAATTGCCAATGGTAGATAGACACAAGCTTTCACCATCGTTGTACCAATTTCCTCAATCAATTCAGTCTGCAGTCCAAAGTCTGCAAAATATGAGTATATTTATGTGTTAATTTTGAACCATATCTGATTTACTACATGATGGTAAACTACATTTAGCCTATGGGATGTAAAAACTATATGTTTCATCCTTGAAATTGACTTGCTCACTTTCTCTGTGCCATTTTAAATTTTACTTCCATGTTCTAAATTTCATATGACACCAAACTTCTTCTATAACTTTTCAAAATGACAAATTTACTGAGTTGCCATTTAAGTTTGGAAAGAATAGAAGGACAAAGCTTAGAGGAAAAAAGAACATATCATACTCTGCACTAGGGCAAATGAATTATTCTTATTTTATAGGCAAAACTTTGATAAAAGAATGAATTATGTTTGAAACGGAAGTGTATATTCAATGATTCACTAATTGTAATCAAATCTCAAATCATAATAGAATTCTCACAGAATATTTAGAAAAATGAAAAAGCGGGTAGCGGGAATCGAGACCTCATCGTTAGCTTGGAAGGCTAGGGGTTATAGTCAACGTCGATTCAGTTCCTTAAACGTCTATAATTCGAAACCAAAAATGAAACTTTGGTTTCATTCGGCTCCTTTATGGAATTAGAGTAAATTCTCAGATCTAAGATGTGAACAAAATTATACCAATAACACCTACGTCAGCTTTTTATTCTAATACAAACAAAATGAATTGTTTTCTAGATGATGCTTCTAGGAGAAGGCGACTCTGATAAATATAGTTTCATTTCAAATAATCGTAAACCATATGACCAGTTTTCTTCTCACTTCTACTGACTGCAGTTGACTTTGTTCACGTTGATAGTTGAGATATTGTTCAACTTTTCAAAATGT
The DNA here is from genome assembly GCA_001278415.1 of Ocimum tenuiflorum. Classification (NCBI taxonomy): domain Eukaryota; kingdom Viridiplantae; phylum Streptophyta; class Magnoliopsida; order Lamiales; family Lamiaceae; genus Ocimum; species Ocimum tenuiflorum. The sequence continues at coordinate 13,541 of AYJT01067948.1, forward strand.
AAAACACCAAGAAAATACCCCTTTGTTCGAAACAGAGGACCGCATAGACTATACTCCATTTGGTGTAGACGTATTCATGACAACATATTGATGGCAAGAATCAACACTTGATAAACAAAAAAAGAGCCTAAGTTCATCAAATTTATACACAAAGTGATAAGGTCACTAACCTGATGGAACATAGTTCGTATGAAATGTTTTCCATTTGAGCAGTTCCCACCCATCTGCTACATTTAGTAGCCCAAGCTTGTATGATAATCCCACATCCGGAACATTCTGTTTACGAGTCGTGATCAAAATCTTGTTATCTGTGAAGACATCTAATAGACCATCCTTGTGTTCAGTTTTCCAAAGATCATCCAATACAATCAGACATCTTTTTTCTCTTTGGACCTCAAAGAGTTGCTTCACCAACTCTGCATCACTGAGATGCGTAGCATCTTCCATCCCCCGTGGCATTAACTGCTTAAGGACTTCCGCCAAAACAGATCTAATTTGGCACTGTTGAGTAATGCAAACCCAAGCGAATGAATAAAAAACATGCTTAACATCAATATGGTTGTACACTTTCCGAACAATTGTGGTCTTTCCTGTTCCACCCATACCCTATACCGTAATAATTCGTTTTCTGTAGTCATCCATTGTAAGAGAAACAATCTGTTTCAAATCCTCCTCCATTCCCACAAAGCAATCATTGGTTTCAAAAGAATATGTTTTCCTTTTCCATATATGGTTTTCACTTTCAGGGCCCTGAGTTTTTTCCTTGAATGATACTTCTTAGGCCATATTCTTCCATGCTTTTGTGGAGTTTGCAGCAAGAAAATCTTTAAGAAAGCTGCCTAATGCCCCTTCCTCTTTTTGAAGAAACTTGGATGACTGAATACATCTCAATAACATCTTCGGCTTGATAAACAAGATCTCTGATTTCGAGAATCGAGTAACGAATACTCCTCCTTTCTTGTTGTCTTGATCCATTGGTGTCGTCTAAGAGACACCGCATCTCTTTGAGCTACGATTCTAGTCCCTTCACTTGTCTGCTCACCCCAGATAAGAATTTGGTTTCATTTGAAGTACAGTTCGAAGGGTTTCTAAAGCAACAAGTATTGCTGGTTCAGCCATTTTTAAACTGGAAAGATGATGCAATGCAATTGTGCTATTATACACACATATATAAAACGACATACATGAATGAAAATCAAGTGACAGAGAGTTTCATGAGCTTTGAAAAATCAAAGTCTTAGCTTGAATTTTCCCAAAAGTGGAAAGAAAAAATAAATGTAAAGCACTAGAATGAAGCTCTGTTTACTCAGTGAAGTTTAGACAAACGCATAGAATAAGCGAAAACTTTGGTTCTAACAGAGAAACCACCACTCTACCTGCTCCAAGCGAACTTAAAGATGCAGGAATTTACAATCTAGCAAACATGGAACACGACAAAAACAAAACTAAACAACTTTTTTCCGAACATATATAGCTAGCTCTACAATTCACCATTTCTGAGCTTCAAATTCACCAACTATTTCATAAACGCCACAAAAACGAACCAATTCCGAACCGCATCAATCATGCGGATGCCGTTTGAGCCGCTGATTTTCCTTCTTAAAATAATCTACCGTGGAAATGGAAAATTACAGATTGTGATAGCGAAAAAGGGAGACTATATAGAAATCTCACCGCCAAATAAATAAATCAATCAATCCAACCATAGGCTTTAAAGATGCGACTGACATTTTCTTTTATAACGAACGACATCTTCATTTTCTTTCTTTTCATTTTTCCCTCTTTTGACTTCTCCATGAAACTATAAATACTTAACAATTAACAAATTCTTTTTAAGGAAATTATGCAATTATATTTCATGGCCAATTACGCAATTCTATCATAAACTGTTTTTGTTATGCAATTATATTCCGAAATTTTATTTGTTATATAATTATATCCTTGTTAGTTGACATTGTAAAAAATGTGTTTGTGTGATCGTTAAATGCCACGTGTTCAGTGACGTGGCCACAAATGGTGTTGCAACGAAGCAAAACGACATCATTTTTTCCATTATTTTGAAAATCCATAGTTGATTACTGGTAAAATGAAAAGAAAAAGTTGATCCAAAAAATTTCTAAATAATGAAAAACAATGTCGTTTTGGTTCGTTGTAACGCAATTTATGGTCACATCACTAAAAACATGGAGTTTAAGGGTTGCGTAAGGACATATTTGACGGTGTCGACTAACGATTATATAATTACATAATAAATAAAATTTCGGGATATAATTGCATAACTAAAATAGTTTGGGACATAATTACATAATTAACTATACTTCGAGATAGAATTGCATAATTTCTCTTCTTTTTATCAGATAACCAATTTATATTTTGTTTTGGCTTTTTAAGTAACTAGTTTTACAACTCACGCGTTGTGCGGAACAACAGTAAGTATATCACTTTATAATATCAAATTATCAAAATATATTTGTATATAATTTTACTGGTTGAGTAAAAATATGTTTTTGACTTTTGCCTATGAACAAATATTATAAAGTGGTATAATCGTACTATTAATTGGTACTCATACGTCCAATTAGGTTAGATGTAGGTCGATTATAGCTAATGTAATAGAATAATGCAAATGTTGGTGCTTGTCACTTCGGGGACACTCCATGGGTGGAGACATATGAGTGAAAATCCTCAAAATAAGAGAAATCTAGGGTTTGAATTCTCAACCCTATCCCAGCTCCAAAAAAAAAAAA
>AYJT01067949.1:0-10411 GCA_001278415.1 Ocimum tenuiflorum
CATGTTTTATTTTCAGACTATTGAATTTTATTTTATCGATTGAGCGATATGATTGTTACCCAAAACCCAATCTCGTACGTTCAGATTTCACACACCACCACTTTGGTCTTTCATGAATCTAATCAAACTGAAATGGTATTCTACATGAAAATAATGTCTCTCTTTCTCAATTCTCATCATAGAAAAATTCTTCATGAATACAATTAGACTAAAATGGTATTTTCTTATGACAAGATGTATCAAAAAAATTCTCATGAATCTAATCTTTTTCTTGTTGACATCTAGACAAAATTCGTCATATTGAATTTGTACCTGCTAAATTAACAGTAATTTTTACATATCAGGCTAATAAACAATATATATCTAACAGAAGTCGAAATACTAATAATCCGAATAATTAAGACAATAATTACTAGAACACCACCAATAAGTTACTGGGTCAGCTGATTCATAGCGTCGTCATTCGAATCATCCATCTTCAAACACACAAACAGAATTTATAAAACAAATTATGAACACAAAATGGAGAAACAAATTCTCGAGCAAAAATGACCAGATCTAAAACACACACACACACACACACACACACAAAGATACAATCTGTGGAAAATATCGGGACGAATGAAATTAGACATACGAAGTAGAAGAAATGATGAATGACAAGGGAGGATAAATCGAAAACCTTCGGGATGGAAAAGGATAGTTTCAGAGCCATAGCCAACCGAATCATCCATTTTATAAAATGAACACAGAGAGAATTTACAACACAATTTATGCACAGGAAACGGAGCAGCAAATTCTCAAGCAAAATAGACCAGATCTGAAGTTCTGAACTCTGAAACAAATATCTTAACGATTACAATCAGACACACGAAGGCATAGGAAAGGAATGATTCACAGCTATCATCAATCGAATCATCGATCTTCAAACACAAACACATAGAATATATAACACAAATTATACGCGGAAAATGGATCAACAAACTCTCGAGCAAACATACCAGATCTAAGCACAAAACCACAATCCATGGAAAAAGACACACATAGTAGAAAAAAAAGATGAAGAAGGAAGGAAAGGGGAGGATAGGTCGGAAACTTCGGGATGGGAGGGATAGGAAAGGGATTTTCCAATACAGGAGGAAACCTTTCCCATCACTCCCCACCCGAGCGATTCCGAAGACTTTTCTCTCCCTTTTCATCTTCCCCTCCGCCGCATCGGAGATCGGATTTCCACTTCCTTTTTTTTTTTCACTTTCTCAGGGAGAGCTGTAATGGGAGAAATGCTCGTTGACTCGTGTAGCCTGGATTTAAAGTGTATTTTCCATGAGAATAAGGCCGAGACTAAAGCCCATTGGGCCTTTATTGGTGAAATGCTTGTCTTCTATCTATCTAAATTAACCAATATACTTAAATATTAACTTTATAAGATATCCCCTAAAAAAAAACTTCATAAAATATTATTCAAGGTCGTTATGTGAAATTTGTTGAATGAATTAAATAAAATTTAACATAATAGCATTCAACTCATTCAGTAAGTGCACTAATTCGTCAATTAATATTATTAGATAATGAAGTTTTTTTTTTAAAAAAAAACTTTATTAGTTATGAAAAAAGAATAAATTTGATAAATACAATATTTTTAGGACTAAAATAACTCTTTTAAATGTTGGCTACTTAAAATAAAATCTAAATTTGAAAAGCTAGTTCAACTCAATTACCTAGCGTGCCTCAATGTATTTGGTAATAAATCTCAAATATCAATACAATAATCTCACATATAGAACATTTTTTAGAAGTATGTCTGAAAATATATATTTATACATTAATTATAGTCATGAAAAATAGTCAGATCCGATGCTCTGGTGGGTCGAGACATGGTAAGGGGTCGTAGCACTCTGCTTCGTTTACCATGCATCCATAGTTACTCACGATTGAAGTGATTTCTACACATACGAGTTTCACATGGGATCCACCTCATTTGTGAGCAAGTTTAATAATGTTAAAAATGTGACATAGAATTTCTTCATACCAACACTAAACATGGGTAATTCTATTTGTAACTCTGATGTTTATCCTCATAGCCTCCTGTAACTACAAAATAAACAAATAACCATTAGAACTCTTACATCTATCACTTAAACCCGGCCCTAAAAAGTTATAGCCCCACCTACAACGTTAAGAAAAAAAACTTGAACAAAATATCAAGTATGCTTCGCAAATAAACAAAACACAATGGTTGTGTTCTTCCATAAAACAACAAATATACAAAATAGTTTACATCTCACAAATTATAAATATTTTGAATCTCATAAATGTTTTGATGAACAAATATTTGTATGGTTAGAAAGAATTTCAAAACTTGTTCTGTAATTCTCACCTTAGCGTCTTTAATTCCTTGGAAACCATCCAAATAAAATATTCAAACTTTCTAATACAGTTTTTACCCGCTAAAAAAAAAGAAGCTCAGGTTTGAAGGAGAATGTTGGACCTTGGCTGCGAAATTCTCTGGAAGCTCAATGTGATTGACAATGAGAAGTTCCCACATCATTAATATATTTTTTGATACGTTTATTAGCGATTATACTGTATTTTAGTACGACGGAATTAGGGATTTATTTTCGAAGAGAACCCATGGGGTGGGGAAGAGGTTAAACAAGGGTTGACATGGGCAAAACTAAAATATGCAAGTTATATTTTTCCTTAATAGAATTTTGGGAGTTACAATAAGCAAAATGAAGTAGAGGAAATCTCCGGTTAGGCCACCTAAATTGTTTAGGCGGGTTTGAGTTTAACATCTAAAGGGAATATGAGTTTAGATTTAGGATCCAAAACGGATATGATTTGTGTTGGTGAAAATGAACTATCTAGATCCGCCTAAATTATTTGAACGGTCTAACGCAAGTTTCTTTAAAATCCATGCACCAGTGTATGTCAACACGAGTGATAACATTAAATTATGCCAAAATTATTTCGTCTATAAGCCATTTTCAACGTAATTTTTAGCACTTCCCCCAACTTAAAAAAGAAAAGGAAAAGAAAACCTTAAAGAAACATTAAAGAAAACATGAAACACATAAAAAAAAAAAAAATCGCAAAATATAAAATGGCCCATGCAGGTCTCGAACCTGCGACCTTGGCGTTATTAGCACCACGCTCTAACCAACTGAGCTAATAGGCCAGTTCAAAAAATAGTTGATGTTTACATTATCTTTACTAAGTATTACATATGGATATTCCTACATTCTAACTATTGTTGAGCAATCACTAGAATATGCATATATATAGTTTTATTAATTAAATGTTGATATCATAAAATAAAAAATTATGAGGTGTTGTTTGTGCAGCGTTGAGATGCAAAATTAGTTAACTTAAAAACATTAGGAAAAGAAACATAAAAAACAAAAGCTGAATGATGAGCAATAAAAGAGTAAATGGGGCCGAACATAAAGCCAAACGGGCCCTTGTAATGAGCTTTTATATGTTAGGTACTCCACTTGTTATTCACTTGTCCAATCACAGCCGTCCATTATTATTTATTTTCCACCCCACCACCTTAGATATCACATGATGATTTTTTCATGTCCATCAATCTATCCATCCATTAATAAATGGTTAATTATGCATCAGACCATCATCCATATTAATCGAATTTATTGAGATTTAATTACACATGTCTAATTTACTTATTATACAAGCCATCAAGTCTCTCCTTTACGAGCTGGAAATATAGAAAATGCATATTAAAGTGGGTGTACGAGAACGAGACATAAAAGGGTTTAGCCGACATAACCATTGTCAATATCATTCGATGTACTTATTCATTTGAAAGGCCACTGTCATGTCTACCACGTCGGGATGCACTGGACATGCACATTTCCCATTATCATAAAAGTCAAGGGTTCAAGTCTACGAGGAAAAATTTGGGCGGGGTTTATTGTAAATTAAATATTGTAAAAAAAGTTTAAAAAAGGCCCGTGTCATTGGCATATTTTTTTTTTAGTTAAATTACAATATTAAAATAAACTCCACGATTACCTTTAATATCATTGGTGGACCTACACACAATTTTAGTATTTTTTTTACTATTTGCATATATAATTATATATTTTTTTTGAAAAGAATATTCATAGATAATTCTACCCCCATTACATATTTATCTCTTTATTTTTTACTACTCACAATTCTCGTACCCCCAAATCTAAATTTATGGGTACGCCACTGTTTAAGATCATAAGAAATGTATTTACCGACTCTATATAATAACAGTAAACACAGTTTGATTGAAATTGATCAAATTGGAAGAATCAAATTAGTTTAGCATGTTTAAGGAAAAGATATACGATCAGTCAGTGTCAAAAATTTTCAAACTAGATGATACTAACCGAAAGACTGCTTTACAGGATGTAATCGACCATTCGAACTTGGGCAACCAGATATAACATATTAATTAAAAAAATGGGAATATTAATTAAGCGGCATTTGATAGGTGGATTTTGAATGTGATAATGAAAATAATACCGACATTCACTATTTGATTGATAGGTTTCAGAATGAAGTTCTCATAATAATTCCTTATTATTGATTTAGCTGATACTCTAGCTTCTAATTAATTGCTAAACCAATTCATGAGTTAGAAATATGAAGCTTTCTAATACCAATTTGAACTAAATCCGAGTGTTTAAAAATATTAAACTTTCTTATACCACTTTGAACCAAATACGCGTGATGGAGATATGAAGCACTCTGTAGAAAAATATATGAAGACGCAAATGGAGAGTTCATCGTGGTGGGTTAGTTTTAGTAAAAGAGGTGAGGGAGAAGTTGTGGTACTAAAATTCACTCAAACCTACTAATATTTTACAAAATTCCTGTACGCATATTTATACCTAACATGAGATGATTTAGATATTTCTCTGATTTTTTCACTCTCACACACTAGATTCTTCTAATTTTTCTTACGTCTTCTTCTATTTTCTAAATACAACATTTCTAGAATTTTCTCTCTTCTTCTTCCATTCCCCAAAAAAAAAAGAAAAAATAATACAAAATATCTTAGATTTCTAACTTTTCTAACTACCAGAATTTTCATTTTCTTTATTTCGTCAAATTAATTTCTCATTTATGAATCAAGTCTATTTCTCAACCCATGCACAGTTTTGCACCAATATAGTATTATTTTTAGGAATTCTTTGAACACCGTAGGTTTGATAATTTTTGTGTTTTCAAAAAGTTTTCATATCCAAAACCTCTCTCACTATTTAAGGAGTGGTTTTTTTGTAAAATACACACATATTTTAGTTTTTATATTTTTATATATGCAATGCTTAAAAATCATTATAATTTTTATTTTATTTTATTGAAATATAATTTACAAAACAAAAAACATAACTTAAAGAATAAAAAAGTATGAATTGTTGATCACATCTATCCAAAGACTCATATTCATTTTTATTTAACTTCATATGATTTTTTACAGTATGTCAATGTACCTAGTACAATTTAATTCGAGAATACTTATATATAAATTAATCCGTGTTACTTTTAATTATTTGTAAGCATTGATTTCTTAGTTTCAAAGAGTACTATCTATGTTGAACTCACGAAATAACATATATTTATAAGATGATTTTTCTACGATAGAAAAGTGCAAAACCGTCGAAGATTTAAGCATACATCTATTTCAGTACTCATTTAAATCCTTAAACCTAGCTCATGGATTCCTCGTTGTTAACAAGTTTAACTGGACGATCTTTGAACAAAACTTTTTTCCAAGTCATACTTTAAAGAATTCTATTAATTTAACATCATGAAATCTATCTATGTATATATTAAAACAATACTTTGAGGATTCCCTCTAAAAAAAGAACTTATCTTAAATATAAAAAGTTTTTATAAAGTATAAATTAATTAATTAACAAGTGCTCTTATAAAATATTTTCATACGTTTATTATTATAAATTTTCATATAAAATTTATTAACAAATTAATAATAACAACATGTATATACTAGGCATCGGTGAAAGTGACAAACTAGTATTCATTAAACCGGTGGTTATTTATATAAACCATCATCAACTTAAAACAAATGAGCTGGACTATCGCCCAAAAATCAGAAGCAAAAACAAAAGTTGATCAACCAGTGGCATCCCGACACGCGTTGCCAGCTTTATTGGCGACGGCTGTCTTTTTTTTTTCATCATGGACACTGAAAACCCACCGCCACGCGCACACGCAGCGCGTCCATGAAACCACACCCCCCAGTCTCGAGCGTGTCCCGCACGCGCCTGATGTAACGACGACGCACATGCTTTTATCACAGTGGTTAAAATCATGAAAGCTTCCCCATAATTCAGATGGGCAAAAAATAGCACCAACCCTAAAAATAAAAATCTCCTCATCTGCTGCAGCTGCAGCTGCACATGCTAAGATCATAAGCTTTGTTTCAGAGAATCCAAGAGCTTGAACAAGAACAAATCCTCCACACTCTCACTCACGCACTTGGTTTTGCCCGTGCTCTAGCGTTCTATAAATAGAATAGTCCTTTTATCGAGTTTTTCTTTTTAGGGTTTGGAGATAGTTACCCTTTTGGTTAAAGAAAGTTGTGGGGTGAGGAAAGAGGAAAGTGAAGAGGGAACCAAAACGCAGCAGAAATCACACCACATAGATAGATATATGTATATGTGTATATAAATAGAGATATATATAGATATAGGGATTATGGGTAGGGGGAGAGTGGAGCTGAAGAGAATAGAGAACAAGATAAATAGACAGGTTACATTTGCGAAGAGGAGAAACGGTCTGCTAAAGAAAGCTTACGAACTTTCTGTTCTCTGCGATGCCGAGGTTGCTCTTATCATCTTCTCCAATCGTGGAAAGCTCTATGAATTCTGCAGCTCCTCCAAGTATATATATCTCTCTCTCTCTCCCCGATTTGTATGAAATAGGTTATTTGTTCTTTGTTTGTGGATCGCTTTTGTTTTTGGTTAGCTTTGAAGAAGAATTTATGATTTCTTTATATTTTTTCTGGTTGACATTGTTGTACGTAGAAGAAATCTGGCAGATATAATTGTGACTCGGTGTTTCCTGATATCTGTGAAATTTTAGGGATTGTTTTTCAGTCCGACAACGTTTTTCCTTTTAACTGGTTTCTAGCTTGATCCTTCTCCAGTTTTCTTTCCATTGATTTCGTGAAATGTTGTGTAAGTATTTATGATCAGTTTCAAAACTGTCTTTTTTTATTCCTGAGGTGATCTTTTATTACCGGCCATTTTGTGATAACTGAGACAACACATGTTGATTGATCGATCCCATACATTGAGATGGTGGTTTTCACTTTTCATCAGGAGGAAAGATGATCTTTTACAGGGTCAAATAATTAACTATGTCTGTCCACAAATATATATGTAGACCTAATTTTACCATTCAAAAGTGCTTCATTGAACTTATTTTCAAGACAAAATTTCCTTTACATGAGATGTCTAGCTAATGTTATTTAAGAATAAGTAGTTTGATTGTTTATATTATAGAACAAAAACTATAGCTGAAGATCTAGCTTATCCACATTCAAAAATAAATTAACAACTATATATCGAACTTGAACTAATTAATGGCTCATCTGATATGCCTTTTGTATATCCCTCACCAAAGGCTAGGGGTAGCCCATTATAGAATGTCATTTATACTACAAAACAAGTAATAAGCCAAACGAATATAGTTAGATAGAGTAACTTTATTATACAATGGTTTTATTATACACATTGTAAAAATAATACAAGTATATAAGTTACTTGAAATCAATCACACTTTCATTTAAAAAAAAAGATTTTATCTATCTCTTTGGAGAGTGATTATTCCATGATCCTCTGAATGAGACATCTGGAGATCGATCCTCCCCTCCCCTACTATAAAAGATTTTACACAAATTTTTATTATTTTTAATTGTGTAATACAATACATAACATTATCGTGTTATTTCATCTACAAATACATTAATTAACTTGCAGAAATTAATGGACAAATATATCAATCTTCCTAACAGATTGCACTTTTTTTTTTGGTGTCAGCATGGTCAAGACACTTGAAAGGTACCAAAAATGCAGCTATGGTTCCTTAGAAGTCAACCATCCTAGCAAGGACATTGAGGTACTGTGTCAACACTGTTCTATGAGTTTAAGGTTTTTCTTAAGCCGGAAATATTGTAATAATAATCCAACACTTTTATGGCTCTTGGTATGATTAATGGTCTAATTTATGCCTCTCAGCAAAGCAGCTATAGGGAATACCTAAAACTAAAAGGCAAATATGAGTCACTACAACGATATCAAAGGTAATAAGTTTCTCATCCACATATGTTAACACACAATGAGCGATATTTGAAACTCTAGTATTTAATGTTATAGGCAACTTCTTGGTGATGATCTGGGACCTCTCAACATCAATGATCTTGAACACATCGAACATCAGTTGGAGACATCATTGAAGCAGATTAGATCTACAAGAGTAAGCTTTGAATGAATATCTGTTTCCTCATTGTGTTATTGCTTTGGTTTATGTAAGAATTTGTTTTTTTTTCTTTATGATCTGCCGTTTTATCTTTTGGTAAGAGTGCATAAATGCCTACACCTCTTTGTCATATAATTGAGAAATAAGATAGACAATCATTTGATGTAGCCTTAAAACAGTTTCTATTATATGTGGTCCTTTTCATTATGTCAGGAATAAGAGAATTATTGAAGGGTGTTAATATTTCTTGTTTCTTTGTGCATGCTTCCAGTTTTGTCTCAAAAATATATGCAAGAGAAATTGCATTTCGATCCCACAGAATGCTATTTTGATCTCAGTATATTTAGTTTTAATCTCATGCTTGCATGTTTATTACAACTATTGTTTACATCTTTTGTCCCGAAATATTGGCATTTTCGGTCCCAAATATTATTCAAGTCAAATAGATAGCAAGATCAACCACAAATAAGATAGAATTGAAAGTAAACGTACAATATTCGAAATGCAGCAATGGTGTTAAATGCTTCTGGCACAACATTCTTACATACCGGCGATCGATTGCACCTCTTTGAATCCCTAGTTAGGGATTGAGTATAAGTAGTAGGGGAGTTGTTAGGGAGAAGGATTTGCCATTTTTTTTGCATTCAGTTTGTTTTTTCCATTTTTTCTACCATTTGTTCCCAAGTTGTTAACATGCATGTTTGTATATTGCACGTGGCTTATGTTGGTCACCGGTTGACTTAGAGATCGGAATCAGAATATTTTCGAGAATGTGACTAAAAGTTAATTTATAGGGACTAAAATAAAATGATTATATGTTCAATTCACTCATTTGTGCAACACATATATTATTGTTTTATATATACGCGTGACATGTACTGAATACTATTATTGGTTGATCAAATTAATATCTATGTGATCTTACATGCAGACGCAGGTCATGCTCGATCAGCTTTCTGATCTTCAATCAAAGGTATATTTATATATAATTTTGAGATATATGTGTTTGAATTTATTTTATCAACAACACGATTATAATTTCCAATTGACTACAGGAGAAATTGATGCTTGATGCTAACAAGGCTTTGGAAAGAAAGGTTTGTTAGCAAATAATGTATATTTATTAACTTTTCAAAATGTTACTACCAATTTATAAATTTGAAAGAATGATTTGTTAATTAAATTTTGATGGATAGCTTGAAGAGATTTATGCTGCAAATCACCTTCAGCAATCGTGGGAGCACAGCAGCACTTATGATCATCATCATGCTCAATCTCAGGGCTTCTTTCAGCCTCTTGATTGCAACTCCACTCTGCAAATTGGGTTAGTTTTTTAATTTTTGTTCATCTAATAATATATTTGTTTTTTCTTCAGAAATGAAAGCAATGTGTAACTGCTGGTTTTATTTTATCTGTGAATAAATGCATGTCTGGATTAGGAAAATTAAATAAGTCGGCTAGCTTCCTTTTATGTATTCATGGAGAAATGCAATACAGTAGGTTTCATATTTATTTGACATTAATTGGTACGTGCTACCAAATTAAAAGGTGAAATATGCTGAAACCTTCTTCCAATAATGCAACTGCCAAAACATCAACCCAGTTATATAGTATGTTTTAATTTGCACATATATATATCTCAATCACAACATTAACGAAATACTCTCTCTCTCTCGTCCAAACCCCACCAATAAAACTAGATATGATAGCGTCACACCTACTTTTTTAAGTGTAGTTTATCTTTTATATGTGAAATCTAGACTAGCATATAGGAGTAGAATTTATGCAAGGTTGTAGTTTACTCTAGTAAACTGGAAAAAGAAAAAAAAACACTCTTCTGTTTATATGTTAACACAAACATTCAGTAACTTTTTTCTTTTAACCAAATTAATTTTTTTTTTTTTTTTGT